>QLPJ01016061.1:0-57343 GCA_003314235.1 Cantharellus cinnabarinus | reverse complement strand
CCTAGCCAACTCCAGAGGAAATGGGCTGTTCCTGGACCAGCCAATCTCCTCCTGATTCTCCCAGTGCTCTTGATACTCTGGAGCACTCAGGAGCATAACAATTTTTTGCTGATGAGGCCGGGCCCTGACAACCCACATAAACACCATTGCCAATCCTCCACAAGCTCTGTAAGCTTCTGGACCATTCTTGGCACCCTTGCCACTTGTAGTATGCGTTCCACACTTCTCCCTCATCCTTATTTGGACTACTGCTTCTTTACATTTAGCCAGTTAGTCATCAACCCCACTTCACCTCATCTTCCTGCCTGTCATATCCATCTACAGCCATCATCCTCCACTACCTCCGACCCTTCTGGACTACCCCTGCTCCTTTGTCACTAACCTCAGAGCCTCCATATTCTGCAATCACCTCCAACTCCCTCAATGGTCACCACCCCCTCAATTCAATATATTACCTGTGCCTCCCTAAGTATGGAACCCCAAAGGCCTCTGATGTCTGCTAGCACACTCCCACCCTTACTGGGCAATTCACTTGCTTGCCCTGCAAGCCTACCTTCAGGCCTATCCCTCCTTTCCATTTCTGGGTTATAGCCTGCCATTCCGCTAACCCCATAACCTGACTCATCAGTAATATTCAGTCCCCTAACATTTAACTCCATTAGCTCCACTCTGCTCAGCCCCACCATTCATGGGCCCACCCTTGCTGTAACTATATATACATAACTGGTAGATAGGTTACACCCTAGTGATAAAATCGACTAGAGTTATCCCCCCCTTTTAGTTCTCACTGCCAGTAAGTAAATTAGGGCACAGACATGTAACTAGGCACAGTGCTCCTGGTCTGAGTTGCTGAGGCCAAAACCCTCTGCCATGGAGATGTATCCTTTGTCTCGTATCCAGCCTCTAACACTGCCCCTCTGGGCTTTGCCCTCCTTACCTCCTTTTGGATGTGCCATAGAGTCTAGTTTTCTCATGCTTTTGTCTCTCCATTATATGTAGGTGCTTGTACATACTCAATGACCCTCAGTCTAAAATCGACCAGAAGTGCCCCCTAGAGACTTCTCACTTGCTATGTCTGAAATTAAGGACCAAATGGACAAATAGCAATGGGACAGTGTGTCAGGGTTGTGCATGCTCGCAACAAAGGATGCCCCAGAAACCTAATTGATATCAAAGCTGGGGGACATGCCCATCCCAGCACATGGTCATATATACATGATAGAGGCGGCAACTAGTCAACTAGCTAATAACCAGTAGTATTGGATCAAGAATGATAGAAGATCATGTGGTGTCATAACTGACAGCTGCAGATCGGATCAGATTGGAGATGAAGAGGAAGAAAAGAAGTAGAAGCTAATGGAGATATGGGTCATGTGGCAATGCGCTACTTACGCTAGCAACCCGAAGGCATGCCCTGACATCAGCTCCTCACTATAGATTGGCGCCTTGACAATCTCCTTAGGTTTCCTAGTGTCTGTCATGACGATCGTGAGGCTGAGGGGGGGCCATGGTCCTACTCAGGTCCATGGGAAATGACGGAGTCCTCAGGGTCGATGTGCCAGTGGTTTGCATCGGTGAGGGTTGGGGAGAGGGGGCCAGGGAACCGGTCAGCTGTGTTCCGGGCTGGGAGGATACAGGCATTGAAGTAGTCGATGGGGTAGTGCTCATGGGACTCCTAGAAGATGAGGCCTGGGGTGTAGGCACAGGCAGCAAGGGGGACACAGTCACACGAGGGGTAGATGTCTGAGGGTTGGCGGGGGGGCTTCTATGGCCAGTAGGGAGGTGGATGCAGCACTTTGTGATGCGCCAGCCAACAGCAATGATAGCATTGCCCACTTCCTTAGGAAGGCCTTGAATAGTGATGGCACGCATTGCTGACGGTCCAACATGTGTAGAGATGTTGACCTTCACATGCGAGAAGTCATGGATCTGGTGCAATCCAGTACCCACCCTGCTGATGATGTGGCCGGCCACCGCATCCAGGACAGTGATGGTGACGGTAATGCGATCAACAGGTTCTGTAGAGGAAAGTGCTCAGATATTAGTGCAGGGTGGGCACCTAGCTGATGACACTGGCATAGGGGCAGGGGCACCACCTCGGAATGAGGGTGCAGTTTGTTGTGGCTGCAGGGTGGGGGCTGCAGTGGAGGGAGGGGGCCCGGGGCGATGTGGAGGGCGTGGAAGCGCAGCTGCTATCTCAGCGGCCATCGCAGCGATGTCACTAGGATCGAGTCGGCCAGCCATGTGTAGAGAGGGGCAAAGTAGCAAGTAGGGTGGTGGTGAGGTCTAGGGAAGGCTGTCGCCGTTAGGTAGCTTTGATATGCTGTCAGGGTCATGCATGCTCGCAATGAAGGATGCCCCAGAAACCTAATTGATATCAAAGCTGGGGGACATGCCCATCCCAGCACATGGTCATATATACATGATAGAGGTGGCAACTAGTCAACTAGCTAATAAACGGTAGTATCGGATCAAGAATGATAGAAGATCATGTGGCATCATAACCAACAGCCGCAGATTGGATCAGATTGGAGATGAAGAGGAAGAAAAGAAGTAGAAGCTGATGGAGATATGGGTCATGTGGCAATGCGCTACTTACGCTAGCGACCCGAAGGCATGCCCTGACACAGTGCTCCCCTTGAGTCACTGAGGTCAAGGTCCCTCCTTGCAAGTCTCTGGTTCCAACAGCAATACAATTGTAAAAGGATCTGGGGGCCCTCATATTGGGAGACCCCCTAGGGTATGTATAGTGGTGCAAATGTCATGAATAATCTGCCTAACTGGTGGGTCCATGAATTTCAGAACACATGTCTGCAGAATTCAGTCTAGCTCAAACTTGTGTCCAAAAAAGTATTTTGCATTTTTCTCAATAATTTGTTTGTCAATTTAGTCTCAAATCATATATTTTGGAAGCTATTCAAATGGGCGTGTAAAGTGTTACTGACACCCCTTTAGACAGTGGTCAGCATGAGCACAGACATTGAGTTATCCCAAAAGGCTCGCATCCGAAAAAGTATTTTGCATTTTTCTCGATAATTTATTGGTCAATTCAGTCTCAAATTATATATTCTGGAAGCTTTTCAATGGGGCTATCCAACTATGTAAATGTGTCTAGACCGTGGGAAACAGTCTTGACACCCTTCTGGACAGCAGCCAGCAATGTGCACAGACAATGAGTCCATACGAATATAACAATAGTTCAGATGACTCCGCTACAATATAAAATGGGGGCCCCTACCCCCATTTGATAACAATACATTCATATTTATATAGAAGGGGCCATAGGGGGACCCCCATATTGGGAGACCCCCTAGGGTATGTATAACAATGCAAAATTGATACCCTATAGGGTCTCTCCCCTGGCTGATCAGGCTGAACACAGATACTACCAAAGTCTCGTATCTGGGCTTCGGATATTTTGCCTCAAAATGCAGTGACTGTACTGTAGTGGTCAGTTGATCAAAATGCTCCGAGGGACATGTGCACTTGAGCATAGGACAATATTATATATTGATCATCTTCAATTCAGAAGTAGTGTTGCTAGTGTTGGGGGAAGCGGAGTTGTCATGAATGAAGAAAGCAGCCAATGAAAAGCCATTGCATCAAGCGGAGTCAGACAGGGTCATATGGTGGACTCTGGAGATGGTGATGAGAGCCATAAGCGATAGGCACAGGCTGCTAGGCAGGTACCATGACCAGCCTCTGTAGCAAGCTGCATCCTATCAGCACTCCGCAGCATGCTCGGCAGGTGGACTGCGACCGAGTTCTTGGTGAACCCCTGTGGGGGGCGCCCACCTTGTTGTTGTCCAGCGCTCAGCCTCTGGGCACGAAGAAAACTTAATTGGCAATATACTTAATTACTTGTAGATGAGCGGTAAGAACTGATGTTCACGTCGTTTCCGTCCACGCCCACCTTCCCTTCTCGACGAACATAACACCCGACTAATGGTTGCACTCCAGATTTCTAGCCGCGAAACGTGCTGCAATTCTGTGCACTTGCACAGCTATTCTAGTACCGATAATATTGCCGATACGTGCCCACTAGCACAGATACGGAGGATTAAGCGAGATCAATATGTATGTTTCGCCATTAAGAGCTTTCCATTTCTTCCACCCTAGGTTGCCTAGGATCCGTCATTTACTTAAGGGCTTGGCTTGGTCGCTTGTCCCGGCCAGTCGCGACCAGCGGAACTCCCTCGCCTCCTTTGTTCTGCCCTCAAGCTATGCGGGGTTTCCCAACATGTTCAAGGGCGCTGCTCTTTTCTTGCTTCTCCTCTGCACTGCTTCCGTCTTCGCCTTCCCTTTTCCCCAAGGGCAGGTGTTACGCCGCCTTGCGCCTCAGCTCCGGGACCCTGTGCACGGAGAAACGAACGCGAAGCGACTCGCGAGGGGCTTGCCTCTTTTACCGCCAGCTAGGAGGTGGAATGCTGAAGCTTCACGAACTGAGAGTAAGTGCACAGGGCAGCGACACATACCACTGGCACGGAAAAATTCAAGTAAATGCCACGAATAATGGAAACTTAGTTGGATACCTCGAACTGGGCACCAATTGGTGGGTGTTTCGTCCGCTTTCTTCAGTCATGTCGCATCTGTGACGCCTGCCTGTCTCTTGATTGATAGGTACATAGTAGGTACGGAGTCGGACGCCGATACTTTCTTGGCGGCATTTCATGCGTATGGCATCAGTCATAGCGTGAGCTTCCAGAGTGATTCAGTGCGTTATCATTTCTTCCTCTGTTTACCATTGAGTTTGAATTACAAATGCAATTCTCCAGAAAACTCTGAGTGCCCATCCCTATTTGGCAAGTCTCATCGATCGGGGGGTTGCACTCGGTAAGGGAAAGGCGAGCTATGCTTTTTTGGGTTCTTCAGTGCAAAGTATGTTGGTCCAGGAGCACTCACTACCTAACCCGATCCAATTCCGTCGATTTGCCCGCAGCTGGATCCAATGATCCCCCTCAATCTGGCGGCGCAGTTTCCGTTACTGGAAAGAACTATGAGACGGCATTTTGGGATTACGATCCTACAACTCAAATTATCACACCCAACTGGGTGGATATTGATAACCGTGAGTGTCTCCTTTATTCCATTCAGGGATTCATACCCTTGGCGGCGAAGGACCTCTCTACCCGCATTGCATGGTGACACTCACTCAGGACACTTCCACAGACACGCTAACGCTATCCGTCGTGTGTGAAAAGTGGTACGGCGATAAGAAGATCTATCTCACGACAGATGCGCAGGGCGTCATGATTGCTAATCGTTACTCACAGAATGTGGTACGTGAACCATCAAAATTGATATCTCAGGTTGTGTATGAGGCTGGGCTGCTGATTTTACGTGTCTCTTGCAGACTCTCTCTGTGGTTTGAGCCGGGACCGAGCTGAGAACCAAACCTAGGCAGCCGACTCGGCCTACTGAATAGTAGAAGCACCGCTTAAGGCAAGGGAGCATTACATAACCAATAGAGTCGATGATCGCATTCATTTTTTTGTATTGGGCACGCAATTGTGATGACCCGCACTGGTTTACATGTAATTATGATGACCACCATGCCTTGTTTGGGATTGTACAGGTGATTATGGTGACAAATTCAACTCAACACTTTTTTGCCAGAATGTCCAACCCTGATCACCAACTACAGCCTGACTGATGCCTGCATGCTGTCAGGGGATGACTCCCAGGTCCCCATGACCTTCCCCTATGGCCCACAGCCTACTATGCACCACCTTGGACAACTGATATCTAGGCCTATGGAGGGGGGTTCTCAGGATGTTCAAAGAGGGCCTAGAGGCCTCTTTTGTATGGGAACATCCCAGGATGTCCTGAGAATTCACTTTCAATTCAAACATTCTGTCTGGGGCATCCTTAATTCAAACTGAAGTCACATGTCTGTTGCTATCCACTTCTGTAGCTAGAAATTGCAGAATCATGAGTTGGAGTGATATGTAATACGAAATAAAGAGGAATTTTAGAGGTATTTATTGCAAAAAATTCAATGGAAAATGGTTGAGAACTGATGGAGAAATGCATGATTCTCGGTTCACTCAACACCACATGGGAGTGGCATGTATTGCAGTGTGCAAACTTTGAGGACATTTGAACTATATTCAGTGAGATGGGGGAAATGCACAATATATTCCCTGCTCCTTCCATACTATCTTGCTCATTTTTCCACCATTTTGGATGAGACCAACTGCATTGGAAAGCTAAGGTTTAGTATAGTTTAATGGTGTAAGGTTAGCATGGTTATGGGGAGTGGTTGAGGCTTCCAACACAATTTTGGGTTTCCAGGCCACTTTCTTATTGTTCTGTCTTTTGTAATTTCTTTTATTAGTGTTTTCCATTTCTTAAAGCCAATTGGAATGTTATTGAAGCTACCATGGCATATTATCTCTGTTTGTTTCTACAGGGAAAAGTTCATGCATGACAAAATAACTATTTTTATAGTTTTATGTTGTAGCCTACAAAGCACACAGGCCTAGTCTTTCCACCATTTTAACATCCATTTCCCACCCATATTACTCGCTCTTTCCTATTTTTTTCTATTTTTTTGAAACCATTTTCAGTTCCCAAGCAGGACTCTCATGCATAACATAACTGTCAACTTCTTACCCCATGATCTCCACAACTATGCCTTTAAAACAAATGTTCTTATGCTTGATCGATAAAGCAGGATTATCTCTCCTGTCATGCAAATTTTTGTGCTGAATGGACCAATATTAGTAGAGATTCTTGCATGTGGTCCATTCAACACCATTGTCAGAGACCGGGTTCAGAACAAACAAGGATGTCCCTATAAATGGAAGGCTATGGCCTCAGCAGCTCTGCCAGGAGTGCTGTGCCCAGTATCACATCGGTTCCCTAATTTGAAGACTGAGAAGAACTCTGGAAGAGGGGGGTGTCTGTTAGATCTAGCAGATTCAGATGACTCTGGAATGGAATCGGAGACTTAGCATGGAAGGACCTTGGCCTCAGCGACTCATGCAGAGCACTGTGCCATTGCTGGTTGTCCTAGGGGTTGTCAGGGGATGACTCCCAGGTCCCCATGACCCTCCCCTATGGTCCACAGTCTCAGGTGTAACCAGCCCTGTCCAGGGCACAACAACTTGCCTACTGTGGGTCAGAGATGAGAAGGAAGTTAACTTCTCATCTTCCCACAGTGGCCACAATAGGTCAAAAACTTCTGGAGATATCCAGAAGTCACATGAGACCTGAGACCTGAGGTCCGGGCCATCCAGCTGCATGGAGTGTCTGGCACAGGGTGCATGCAGGAAGTGCAACAGCCGGGTGTGGGTGCGAGTGCGGGTGTGGATGTGGGTGTGGGCTAGGTCAGGGTGTATGCCCTGACAGGGGTCCCTAATTTCGGATCTAGCAGAGGGGAAGTCTCTTAGGGGGGAATCAAGTCAATTTTGGACTGAGGTTACAAGTGACTATGTATGTACATTGTATATAAGGAGGGGTCTGGAATCAAAAGGAGCAAGGGTACTCTTAAAGGAGACAAAGGGAGCTGGAAGGAGGAACACCGAGGGTCAAGGGTTTGACTCAATGGTGTTTCCCAATGGAGGAGTGAAGGGCCAAGGCCAAGGAGGAAGGAAGGGGGATGGGAGTGGGGAATGGCTAGCTGACTGAATAGAAAGGAAGCAGCAGCCCAAATAGGAATGAGGGAGTATAGTGGAATTGAATGGGAAATAGTCCGAAGTAAGTCCAGAAAGTCTGAACTTGGAAGTTAAACTCTGGAATATTGGCAAAGGTAAATAAATGGAATGGGCTAACCAATACAATGGGTATAAGTGGAGGTGGGGTCAAAGTCTGAGGTCAGAGCTAAGACTGGAGGTTCCAGAGATGGAGATGCGAATGGGATTCCGGAGTGGAGGTCCGGAGTTGGGAGCATAGGTGTTGCATGCTTGTCTGGAAGGTGTCAAGGTTAAGGTCAGACCCGGAATGTTCTGGAGTAGGACTGAAGGTGGTGTTGGAGCCAGAGGTGGGATAACCTCTTGGGAGTTGGCAAGGAGAAGGTGATGGAAGGGAAGTAGGGCTCTGGAGTCAGTTTCGGAGTTCCGGGAGCCTGGAGCAGAGGTTGGGATTGTATGGATATGACAGTGTCAGGGCATGCCTTCAGGTCACTAGTGTAAGTAGTGCATTGCCACATGACCTGTATCTCCATCAGCTTCTGCTTCTTTTCTTCTTCATCTCCTGTTTGATCTGGTCTGTGGCTGTTGGTTATGATGCCACGTGATCTTCTATCTTTCTTGATCCGATACTACTGGTTACTAGCCAGTTGACTAGTTACTGCCTCTACCATGTATATAAGACCATGTGCTGGGGTGGGCATGTCCCCCAGCTTTGAAATTAGGTTTCTGGGGCATTCTTCATTGCAAGCACACATGACCCTGACAGGGGGATAACTCTAGTTGATTGTAAGTGTGTTGTTAAGGTCACCTCACACTCCCAGTCTGTCTCACAAATATGCTGTAATAGGCTGTATTGTTAAT
The DNA here is from genome assembly GCA_003314235.1 of Cantharellus cinnabarinus. Taxonomy (NCBI): domain Eukaryota; kingdom Fungi; phylum Basidiomycota; class Agaricomycetes; order Cantharellales; family Hydnaceae; genus Cantharellus; species Cantharellus cinnabarinus. The sequence goes on along the minus strand of QLPJ01016061.1, from coordinate 48,848 downwards.
GGGGGAGTAAAGGCTAAGTTACCTTTACTCCTACCCACTGTCAGAGACCAGGTTGAGATGAGGGAGTGTCTCCATGGTGGAGGGCTTCAGCCTCAGCGACTTATGCCAGGAGCGCTGTGCCAAGTAACACGTCCATGCCCTAACCTAATAAACTGGCAACCAGAACTGAAGGGGGTAAACTCTAGTCGATTTTATTACTGAGGTGTAACCTATAAGTTGAGTATATATATAGCTACAATGAGGGTGGGTCTGTAAATGGCAGAGCTGAGCAGAGTGGGGCTAATGGGGTCAGACATTAGCTGATTGAATATTACTGACAAGTCAGGTTACGGGGTTAACGGAATGGTAGGCAATAACCCAGAAATGGAAAGGAGGGATAGGCCCAAAGGTGGGCTTGCAGGGCAAGCAAATGTATTGCCCAGCAGAGGCAGGAGTGCGCTAGCGGATGTCAGAGCTGTCCGGAAGCCTTTGGGGCTCCGTACTTAGGGAGGCATAGGTAATAAATTGAAAGGAGGGGGTGATGACCATTGAGGGGTACCAAGGTGATTGCAGAATATGGGAGCTCTGAGGTTAGTGAAGAAGGAGCGGAGGTAGGCTGGAGGGATCGGAGGGAGTGGAAGTCAATGGCCGGGGATGGATATGACACCCATGCATCTTATGTACATGTAGTTACATGATGTAATGCAGCTTAGTATTATACAAATGTGATAATATACTACAGTGCGACTATAGTCACGCTTGGGGCAAACTAAGAGAAGGATGGACAATGTGTGGATACACATTGCCAGTCCTTACACTCTCCTCCCTTGTGATATTTAATATCGCAAACAAGTAACAAGAACAATTTATGTTTTATCAAGAAATAACGATATATACAAAAAAATTCCAAGTTGACAAAATATGCGCAAATTGCGCATTCAGCAAAAAAATGGTGGACAAAATACCTTGAGGAAACAGGGGTGGTAAGGCCCCAGTCTCTCCATGAGGACAAGCAGACACAGGCGACAGAGGTGGTCAGACCTCAATTCACTCTGTGTGGGAGTCACAGGCCTTGCAGGTGGTTAGACCTGAGACACTCAGCGAGTGGAGATGAGCAGTGGGCAGCCAGGGCAGTTAGGCCCTAGTTACTCAATCAAACAAGAATAATGGGGTGGAGGTGGTTAGACCCCAGCCTATTAGAACAAGGATGGAACAAGAATAGAAGGCAACAAAGGTGGTCAGACCTTTAATGCTCTTGAGGAAGTTAACAAGGTTGTTAGACCTTTTCTGCTCATTGGACAAGAAACACCCCATCCCACTCATTGAATGTGAGAAGGGGTTACCAAGCCAAGGGGACATCAGCCCTTCTTGGCTTTGCTCTTTTGGGTGGGTATGGACCCACTAGCCTGGGGCCCTCTTGTCAGGGCACACCTGCCTGACCCGGGTCCACCCGGACCCACCCAGCCACACCACACCCACTCCCTGCTGTCCATCCCTCTCCCTCCTCCTTCCTCCCTCTCTTCCCTTTCCTTTTCCCTCTTCCTTCTCCTTTCTTTATTTCATTCTTCTCATCTTCCTCTTCCTGTTTATTTCCTTCTATCTACATGGACCATCTTCCTCTGTATTGATGTACTATTGACCCATCTGGCCCACATACCCTGGATGGCTTCCCACTGTGCCCAGCACACATGCATGCAGCGGACGCTCTCAGGATCCCCCATGGGGACACCCAGATGCCTGTGGCTGCCTCTGAGGATGATGTGGCACTCGTCATGTGACTCAAGCCGCATGTACATAAATGTACCTGAAGTGGGAACCGAAGAAGTAACCTTCTTCTCACATTCTCCACTTCAGTCTGAGTGGCCAGGGACCATTGTCCCAGATCGGGCCTGCCAGTATGCATGCCTGCTCCACACCCCACAATGGCCTCAGTGCTGGGCATTACTCCCAGGCCCTCTTGACCCTGGACGTGTCCCTGACACCTCTAGATGGGCCCACCACTGCATTCTCAGCAGAGGGGGCCTGTGTCTGTTAGGCCACTGGGAAACATCTTGGCCTTGGGGCCTCTTTGTCAGGGGACAACTCCCGGGTCCCCATGACCCTCCCCTATGGCCCACAGCCTCAGGTCTGGCCAGCCCTATCCAGTGCACAATCCTACTGTGGGTAAGAAGATGAGTTAAAACAAGGGCAAGTATATACACTTGCCTACTGTGGGTAAGAAGATGAGAAGGAAGCTAACTTCTCATCTTCCCACAGTGGCCATAATATCAGCAAAACTGCTGGGGATACCTGGAAGTCACATGAAGGGGTAGGAACCGGGCCTGGAGCATGCAGTGCACGGAATGTGCAGGAAGTGTGGCGGGTGGAAGCAGGTCCAGACGTGGGCCCGGGTCCGGGCTAGTCAGGGTGTGTGCCCTGACACTCTTCCACAACACCATCATCTGCCAACATTCCCTCAGTGTGGGGAATGGGGTTGTGGGGCAGGGTGGGTTCTATTACCTGCAAATATGGCAATGGTGGATTATTATCCACCATTGTGTAGTGAGGAGGCAGAACCTGGGGGGGCCCCAAAATGGCAGAACTAGGTTCACTTATGTGCAACCTGGAAAGGTTGTATGCAGTGGTGCTAGTTGCCTTCATCATTTGAGCTGCTTCTGAGTGGTAATGTTTCCAAAGGCAGCAAAGAAGGTACTTCTTCCCTGCCTTGATAGGGTTTTCAAAGTTTTGGGGACAATCCCCAAAACGTCCAGCAAGTTCAGTGGCAGACACATTTTGTCTGTTCACGAACTTCATGTCGAAAAACCGACCATGGAGTTGGCAAGCCTCCAGCAAAGTGCTGTCGAACCCATCCCTCATTTCATGGTCAAGCCATTTCAAGTCCACCATGAACTTGAACCCAGTTGTTCCTTGTCAGGGACCAGTCCAGGGTTGAGAGTGCCCAGGTGTATTGCCTGGGGCTGAGGGCCTGGTGGGGTATGAAGCAGGCACATGTGGCAATGGGCCCAATGCAGACAGGTGTCCCTGAAGTGGGAATGATGTGAATTATCATTAGAAGGAAAACTAAACTACTTACCTGAAGTGGGAATGGTGAGAAGAAGGCTGCTTCTTTGGTTCCCACTCCAGTGTCAGGGACAGCTCTGAAAGCAGTGAAGTCCCGGCATGAGGGACTCGAGAGGACAGGTGTCGGCTATGCGTAGCGGTGGTCCCATCGCAGGGTGAGCATCCCTGACCACTTAGGCTGAAGTGGGAAGTTGAGAAGAAGGCTGCTTCTTGTCATATCTGTGCATACCCGACCCTGACCCGACTTCCGGACCTCCACCCTCTTCACCTCCAGAGTCATAACCTACCGCTGCCATTCTGATACTCACCTTCGGTCCTGGCAACACACCTCCTTCTTACCCCCCCCATGCCACCTCTACTCCTCCTTACCTCTCCGACCCTATCTCCATCTGCTCCAATACTCACCTCAGACCGAACACCGCCCCTCTCCACCACCCTCCTACTACTCCTCCTCCTCCTCCTCCGCTCCCCCTCCACAACATCTCCACCCTCCTGTCATCCTCCTACGCTTCCCCTGTCTGCTCCAATACTCACCTTCGGACCTGACAACACACCTCTCCACCACTCCTTCCCCCTTACCTTTCCCCTCTCTCCTCCCTCTGGTACTCCTCCGCCACCCTTCCACCAAGTTATGACCTTCGGCCACTGTCCTGTACTTCCTACTCAGACACCGCTCGTACCTTCGCTCCAAGCCTCTGTCATAGTCCCAACCTCGGACTTTGACTCCACCTTGGTCTTAGTCCATTGCATTGGTGACCTCATACTACGTAAACACCATTGCCAATATCCCTCGGACTTTCAACCCTGCCTCCATAAGCTCTGTAAGCTCCACAACCCCCGAGCTTCGTGGATCGCCTTCAGCACTTTCGCCGCTTGTAATGTATCTCTCGCATTTACCCCTCATCCCTATTTGGACTACTGCTTCTTCCCATTCTAGCCAGTCAGTCATCATCCCCACTTCTCCTCATCCTCCTGCCCCTCTGGGCCTTGCCCTCCCTACCTCCTTTCGGACATATCACAGGTCCTGCCTTATGACCTTCGGTACCGCTCTGCTCCTTCTTCCCTTTGTTCCTGTTCGGACATCTTCGTTCTGATTCGGTTTCCCTTTGTTTTCCTTGTGCTCTTGCCCCCTCCATTATATATATTGGCGCTTGTACATACTTGTTTTGGTTCAGTCCAAAATCGACCTGAAATGCCCCCTAGAGACTTCCTGCTCACCTACTGTGAAATTAAGGACCAAATGGACAAACAGCAATGGCACAGCACTCTGCTTGAGTCGCTGAGGCCAAGGTCCCTCCACGCTAAGTCTCCGATTCCACTCTGGAGTCATCTGTATCAGCCCCATTCTAACACTTCTTCTGTTCCCACCCCAGGTGCTATTATATACATGCGGTTAGGGTCACATGGGAGAAGCCATGTCATCTCTGCACACAGCCGCACCTCCCTGGGTGTCTCTGCAGGGGATCCCGGAGGTGGCTGCTCAGTAGGCAGGAGTGTGTGCGGCACATGTGGCGATCAGGGGAGTGGGGTTAGGTACATAGTGGTACATGGAGAAAAGGGAAATCGACTGTAGAATAGAAATAGAAATAGAAATAGAGATAGAGAGAAAGGGGAAAGTGAGGAAGGAGGGATGGGGGGTGACAGCGGGGAAGCGGAGTAGGGCAGTACAGCGTGGGGTGCAGTGCAGGGTCAGGCAGGTGTGCCCTGACATCCAGGTATGTTTATATACATGCCGCTTGGGTCACATGGGGGTTGCCACATTGTCCTCATGCACAGCCCCAGCCATCTGGGTATCCCCATAGGGGATCCCAAAGAGATCCGCTGCAAGCATGTGCACTGGGTGCATGGGGGGGGTTGTCCAGAGCACTCAGGGCTAGGTGTGTTGTGTGTGGGTTGTGGATGGGTCAATAGTACATTGATCAAAGGAAAGTCATCTGTGTAAATAGAAATAGAAAGAATAAAGAATGATGCAGGGGGAGGAATAGAAGGAGGAAATAGGAGGAGGGGAGAAGGGGGTAGTGGGTTTGGTGGAGCTGGGTGGAGCCAGGTGGGGCAGGTGTGCCCTGACATTCCACCACTTTTGGCAGCGGTTCCGACTCTCTGTTACTGGCCAGTTTTGGCCACTAATGGTGACACCAAAACAGAAGTCACCCTGGAAGAACATTCCTGGGATGAGGACATTCCTCCAGGAGGGGAGTGATTTGCCTCAGTGAACCAGGAGTATCCCTCTGGGATTAATGAAGGAACAGTGTCAGGGCACACCCTGCCTGACCCCACGCTGCACTGCCCTACTCCGCTTCCCCCACTATCACTCCCTGTTCCCCCTTTTCCCTTTTCTTCTTTCTCTCTATTTCTATTCCATGGTCAACTTCCCTCTTCTCTATGTATCACTACACACCTAATGCTGCTCTCCTGATCACTGCACTCACCATGCATATTTCCTGCCTACAGAGCAGCACACCTCCAGGATCTCCCATGGAGACACCCAGAGAGGTGTGGCTGTGTGCAGAGATGATGTGGCTCCCCCCACGTGACCCTAACTGCATGTATATAATAGTGTGTCAGGGCACACACCCTGACTAGCCCGGACCCGGACCCGCGTCCGGACCCGCACCTGGACCTGCATGTGTGCCTCCGCCCTGCATGCTCCGCGCACTGCATGCTCCGGGCCCAGTTCCTACCCTTCATGTGACTACCCTTCATGTGACTTCCAGGTATCCCCGGAAGTTTTCGCCATATTGGGCCACTGTGGGAAAGTGAGAAGTTAACCTTCTTCTCACTTTCTTACCCACAGTAGGCAAGTGTACATTACTTGCCTTTATCTTATTCACTTTCTTACCCACAGTAGCTATGCCCTGAGATGGGCTGTGTTTACAGGCCAGACTGTGGACTGTAGAGAGGGGTCATGGGGACCCAGGGTCCATCCCCTGACATAGTGCCTGGGGTGGGAACAGAAGAAGCAGCCTTCTTCTCAGCTTCCCACTTCAGGTAAGTACTGTAGTTTCCTCCCCTTTAATGATAACACAACTTCCCACTTCAGACCAAGTGGTCAGGGATGCTCACCCCATGACGGGACTGCTGCTATGCATAGCTGACACTTGTCCCACTGAGTCCCTCATGCTGGGACTTCGCCGCTTTCGGAGCTGTCCCTGACAAACAGGTGTCCTGCTGTTTTGTGGGGTAGGTGCCACTATGGCACCAAAAGAAGATGAGGGCCCTTGAGGCCCAGGAAGGGGGATGGGAGCCACATGGTGGCCATAATGGCCATCCATGAGGCTGGTCAAAGGAACTTTCGTCCATTGTGGGATGGGAGGTCATGCAGTACAGCTATGTGCCTCCATGTTTGAAGCAGTCATAGGGACCACTGCCACCGATCTCCTCATGCAGGTTAACATCAGCTTGTTTAACAGCTGAATGAAGGTAGGGGTCAACCCCTCCTCAAAACCTTGCTTCGTATCATGAAGCACAATTTGTTTGGGGTTGCTGTCTAAGGTGCAAGCTAGAGCATCTATATGAAGCTCATTATAGCTTGGGCCTTTCCACCCATTTCCTGATATCCAGGAGGTGAGCTCCACCAGCCAGTTCTCAAATTTTTTGAGATCATTTTCCCCAGACCACAGAGTTCTTTTTCAGTAACTCTGGCTTAACATTGGCTGGAAGAGGTGTTAGGATACGAGCCTTCACAAGGTTTGTAACCCTTTGTACCAGGTCACCCATGAAACCCTCCAGGTCTCCAGGGGTCATGCTGTTCAGGTCCCTAGAATGGACCTTAATGTTGTTTCGACAAACCCATTGTTTGGGTTGGCAGCACTTGCCATCCTTGGAATGATGGAGCTTGGTGCTCAGAGAGGGTTCAGATTATTACTGGACTCCCTCTTCACAGGGGAAGAAGTTAGATCTATTGGGGCCTCATCCTGAGGATTTGGCACACAACAGATTGTAGGTTGGGGAGTCAAGACTTCATGTCTCAACTCCTGCACTTGTTTGTGGTGCTTATTAGGCCAATTAAGGCCAAAGAAGGTGGCAGCATTGTCCTTGCCACCACTGGGAGGCTATTGAACTTTGTAAAGGTTCGTATCCTAACACCTCTCCCAGCTGATGTAAAATCAGAGTTACTGAAAAAGAACTTTGTGCCATTTCCCACCACTTTGTGGTTTGGGGAAAATGATCTCGAAAAATTCAAGAACTGGCTGGTGGAGCTCACTTCTTGAATATCAGGAAATGGGTGGAAAGGCATGAGCTATAATGAGCTTCATATAGATGCTCTAACTCGCACCTTAGATGGCGACCCCAAACATGCTTCATGGTATGAAACAAGGTTTTGAGGAGGGGTTGACCCCTACCTTCATTCAGCTGTTAAACAAGCTGATGTTAACATATGTGAAGAGATCGGCAGCAGTTCCTGCCACCAAACTCTTCAAAACCCTCCCATATGATTCCTCCAAGCACTTTTATACTTGTCAGGGGACGACTCCCGGGTCCCCATGACCCTCCCCTATGGTCCACAGCCCTGTGGTGTAACCAGCCCTACCCAGGGCACAACCTACTGTGGGCCTACTGTGGGTAAGAAGATGAGAAGGAAGCAAACTTCTCATCTTCCCACAGTGGCCATGATATCAGGCAAACTTCCGGGGATACCCGGAAGTCACATGAGGGGGTGGGAACTGGGCCCAGAACATGTGGCATGCAGAGCATGCACAGATGCAGGAAGCACAGTGGGTGGACACGGGTCCGGATGTGGGTCCAGGTCCGGGCTAGTCAGGGTGTGTGCCCTGACAATACTCAACTTCTCTGAGCATTGGAGAAGATCTTGCCCTGACCAGGTGAGTTTCAATGAGTGTTTCTGGAACACTCTTCCTTTATACATGAAAAAAGAGCTAGTAATGTGTGACCGAATTTCAGTCGATTTCTCATTCAAAGATGACCTCTGGACTGCAGTATTACATGTAGACCATGCATATGATTCCATGTGTGCCATCAATGTGTATAGGGGAGGACTGACGTCCTCCAAATTTACAAATCCCTCTCGAGTGGCTCTCACAGCACCGCCCCTTCAACAAAAGGGGTGGCAAGCTCCATTTCAAAGGTAACTATGACACGTAGTTTCCCTCCATCTGTAGCCTATAGTGCTAAGAAAACACAGGTGGTGACGAAACCCTTAGTGGCTTTGTTGTCAAGAACTCAGACTGAGGTGCCTACTCATGCACCTCCAAATAATAAGTGGTGTGCTTTGAATACCGGATCTTCCAGTTATCAATGCCATCACTGGAAGGATGCAAAGGGTAACCCACTTTGCTACAAATGTGGCAAAATCGGGTATTTGTTCCAATGCCCAAATCACCCACCCAGGGCCAAACTTTTTGCTCTGGGGATTGATGAGGATGTGAACGACAACACCCCAGCAACAGAAGCTGGGGTGGAAGAAGAAGAGCCATCTGGGGAGTCCCCAGATGACCCAGCAGCTGCTGTTGACGAAGGGGATGACTGCCTCATTGACAATCCATATGAACACCCTGATCCTCAGGATGAGTTAGAAAGTGAGCCTGAAGGTGAGGTTGCCTTTGGGCATGTGGGTCTATGAGGAATGACATTCATGGACCCATCCGAGGACAATTATGCCCTCAGCTCAGAGAGCGGAGAAACTCCTGAGTGAAGAAGAAATCTATGCTGAACTGGTCAACGAACCTGTTCATCAATTCAAGACCGAGGGCCAGTTACCCCCTCACAAGCAGGAAACCGAAACAGTTCCTGCTAAAATTTCAAAGAAAAACCCACCCATGTTTGACACAAAGTTTAGACTATCACGAGAGGCAGGTAAATACCCTACAGATCGGAGTGCAGACTTGTGCCGCACTCTGACTGGTCTTGTTGAAATCAATGGGACTAGAGCATTCACCCTGTTTGATAGTGGAGCAGAGACGGATGCACTGTCCCCTGACTTTGTCAGGGCATGCCACATCCCTCTGCTAGAGCTACCAAACCCTTTGGTACTCCAAATGGGTACCAAAGGGAGTCGTTCCTGCATTTACTATGGAATGAATGTGAACACAAATAAGGTGATGCTTGACTTTGGCAAGCATGTCATCCACATTCACAGAGGCCAACTCCTTTCATTTGACATTGAAAGAGGGCTCACGGCTCTCTATGCCGACTAAGCTCATGGGGCCAAACTCCCTAAACTCCTACTTTCTTGACTGAACTTTGCTACACTCGATCCTTAACTCCGTGGTGGGTTCTCCAGGTTTCTGCAAGGTCCGGGCTCAACAAATCCACTACCCACTTGTTGCAGGCTAGATTGTTGCCCTTATTCCTACTGTTGTAATCCACTCACTCACACCCACTCTAGCGCATCCTAGCACCTTAGAGAAAATGGGGGAGGGGAGAACTTCTTTTCAAAAATCCGGTATGTACAGGATTATAAGAAATAATTATTTTTAGAAAGAATAGATGGAAAATATTGGTGCTATATGGCACCTGCATACCTTATTAGGCGAAATAATAAAAAATGTAACAGTATCAATAAAAGAATATTGATCAATAACTGAAATGATGCAAAAATATAAAAATATAAGAAAATAAGCGATATCTCAATGGATTTACGGAATTAAAGGCCGAAATTGGAAGTGTAGCCGGGGATAACTCTCACACAGCCGACAAACATTTTTACCAATTTATTAGACGCCGTGGGAACGAGTGAGGCTGGAATTCTTGGTTGCTGCTTGAGATTCCCATGCCTGCACATGCCCATGACCTGCTGTGCCTAACTTCTCCAACACAGAACTCCGTCAAATCTCCACCGATTGGGACGTTCTTGGTATCGTCAGAATCATACGAATTAGGACTATTTTTAGATACCAAATTCGTACCGAGTCGTCGCGTGAATGAAAGTCATTTCCCAATCATAGAATCGGGTATCTGAGCCGAGTCTGTGCGTGGGCGATTATCCTGCCTACAACATTCCAATGGAACATTTCTTTGTCTCAACTGGGCACCAGGCCCACTGACACAATTCAAGCCTAGTTAAGAAGGCTTCACCCTCAAATAACCGGGCATCCAAATTGCCAAACACACAGCAATTGTGACTTGGTAAGTGTCAGGGCACACCTGCCTGACCCTGCACTGCACCCCGCACCGTACTGCCCTACTCCACTTTCCCCGCTATCACCCCCTGTCCCTCCTTCCTCACTTTCCCCTTTTCTCTCTATTTCTATTCTATGGTCGATTTCCCTTTTCTCCATGTACCACTATGTACCTAACCCTGCTCCCCTGATCACCACATGCACCGTGCACACTCCTGCCTACTGAGCGGCCACCTCCGGGATCTCCCGTGGAGACACCCGGGGAGGTGCGGCTGTGTGTGGAGATGACGTGGCTTCTCCCACGTGACCCTAACTGCATGTATATAATAGTGCCTGGGGTGGGAACAGAAGAAGCAGCCTTCTTCTCAACTTCCCACTTCAGCCTAAGTGGTCGGGGATGCTCACCCCATGACGGGACCACCGCTATGCATAGCTGACACCTGTCCCATCGAGTCCCTCACACCGGACCTCACCGCTTTCGGAACTGTCCCTGACAGTAAGGCAAAGCCAACTTCACTGCCTGATCACCCCTCTAGGGAGGAGCCCAACCCTCATAGTATAGCCACTATGAGGGGATCTTCTTACATGTCATCTGTACATGATGCCATGCAAAATTTTCCAGAACACTGCCCTGACCCAAAGTCAGGTCAGTTACCTGATTGTTCTCATCTGGAACATTGCCCAATGATGGACGATGGTTTCATTCCCTCTGCAACTGGTGGAGGGCATGTTTTGAAGACATCATGGTGCCTGCACCTGGGGTCTTGCCTCCTTTCCATGAAGTTAACCATAGGATCAATCTTATCGATCCCATGAAGCAGTACAATGAGTGGTGTGCTACATGTCCTCAGGCTCTTGAGCAACAGCTACAAGAGAAGGCTCTTCGTTACAAGCATGCTGGGTGGTGGGTTAGACATCCCGCTGCCATGGCATGCCCATTGCTCTGCCTTGCAAAAAAGGACAGCTCTCTTAGAACCATCATAGACACAAGGAATTGTAATGTGAATACAATCCTTGACATCACACTGATGCCAGACATGAGATCCATAATGGACAGTCTGGCAAGGAACTCATATTGATCAAAACTCAATATGACCGATGCATATGAGCAAATATGTGTGGAACTCGACTGTGTGTCAGGGGATGGACCCCGGGTCCCCATGACCCCTCTCTCTATAGCCCATAGCCCTGTGTGTAAACAGCCTATCCTAAGGCATAACCTACTGTGGGTAAGAAAGTGAGAAGAAGGTTAACTTCTCACTTTCCCACTGTAGCCCCAATATGGCAAAAACTTCCGGGGATACCCGGAAGTCACATGAGGTGGGATCTGGGGTTGGATCATGTGGCGCATGGAGTGTGTGGCGCAGGAAGTGCATGGGAAGTGGAGTGGGTCCAGATGCAGGTCCGGGTCCGGGCTAAGTCAGGGTATATGCCCTGACACTGTGTTCCATGCACTGCATTTGCCACTCCATGGGGCACATATGTCTTGAACATACTGCAGCAAGGGGACTGCAATGGCCCCTCAACCTTTCAAAGGACCATGCCATGGGTCCTCTGACAAAACATCAGATGGACTGTACACACATGGTTTGACAATATATTTATGGGAACCGATTCAGTTTCCGAACACAACAAAAAGCTTTTGTGGGTCCATAACCGACTGACTGAAAGCTGAACACCTGTACATCAGTAGGAAAAAGTTTGAGCCATTTGCAGCGGTTCTGGACATCCTAGGATGTAAGGTGTATGGCCATGGAGTCCATGTGAACTCTGATAAAATGGCAAAACTTCATGACTGGCAAGTACCGGGAAGTACTATGCTTCCTGGGACTCATTGAGTATCTTGCATGCTTCATGCCAAATGTTAGTGCATATACAGGTCCATTACAGATGATATGCACCAACTACTTACCATTCTTCTGGACCCCTTTACACCAGAAGTGTTTCAACAAGATCAAAAATCTTGCCTGTAAAACACTGATTCTGAAACCCATCATCTGGAGCACGCCTATGGGCCTCTCTGATGATGAACAATCGAAGTTCCAGGTCTGGGTAATCACGGATGCCTGCCCAGCAGGTGTTGGTGCTATTCTGGCCCAGGGCACGAAATGGGAAACCTCCTGCCCTGCAGCATTCATGTCGAAGAAGTGTCAGGGACTGGTCCGGGGTCGAGAGTGTCCGGGTATATCACCCGGCACTGAGGGCCTGGTAGGTATGAAGCAAGCATGTGCGGCAGCAGGTCCAGTGCAGGCAGATGTCCCTGAAGACTGCTTCTCTGGTTCCCACCCCAGGTATGTTTATATACATGTCGGAAAACACTGCAGAAGCATTGTAACCCGTTATGAGGCGTTGTAACACCTCTCAATGGCATGTGCCATTCTAATGCTCTCAATGCTGAACTTGATCATTCCAACACTTTGAGGCGTTGTAACACTCCCCCCTGTTTCAACATGTTACAACGCATTGCAATGGCAACAAGGTAGGGTCAACAAAAAGATACAACCTTCTGCAAGCCCGGCTTTGTCCAATTGCATCCAATGCCTAGCAGACATTATCGGCAGTTCTGGAGGAACTCACATTGCATAATAGGTACAGAACTAATAATTGTTACATGCGGGACTCAAACTGAAGGACACTGCGATTCTCACTGTAAGTACATTCATAACCACTACTCTATTACGCATTCTTGGCTTTGCGAGGATATGTTGTCATGAAGATGTAATTTATCATAGCATATACATCCTTGACATGACTGTAACATTCCTCCACTATATATGGCCTCCGAGCAATCACGCCATTTGTGTCATGTATTGCTATTGTGGCCTTGATAATTGCTTAAGTAATCCCATGGCATCGGAAGGATTCTTGTGTCCCCAATTACTTCAGCTGTGCAGCGATGAACACATTTGAGGAACCCCCTCTATACCCAAACTTGGAATCAAGAAGACCATTTGATTCTTTTCAGGTGCCCTTGGACATTCACACAATGCAAGAAATTAGTTGGCATTTTTCACTGTCCAGCCTGGTTGAAGAAAAATAAAGGAACTTGCAGAAAAAGATGTGCAGATCAGACAATTAAAAGCTCAGGTTGTTAGCACTGCAAGGATGAAAGGCATTCCGAAGACGGGCAGAATGCCAATGTGCCAGACAAAAAGTCCGAAAACAAAAGCAGAACTAGATGCCGCTGCCTTGATGCATCTCTATGCCCTTACTGTCAACCCATTCTTAACAGCACGCATATTATTGACAACCCTGAGTGAAGACTCGCACTGGGACCCCGAAAAACAGTGGGACAGTGCTTTCATGCAAGAAGGGCACTTACGCGAGTTTCTGGGATGGACCAGAATATCGGGAACAATCAAGAACAGGATCAGCGAGCCTGTGATCCACCAAACAGTGTGTAATATTTCCTCAGACAGAGGAATCGGACTAATAGACCCAACCAAGATCCGTGAGGCAGCTGGAGGAATGCGACATGCTATCAGGTTCCAGATGAATAGTCCTGATAAAATCGCTTTGGTTTTCCCATTCTGGTGCCCCAATTTCAACTGTGAACTGCACTCCTGTGAAGGGGCAGTTATGTTGCATGGAAGGCATGATGGACATAAAAGGTATCCCATTGATCCCCTCCTTCTCCATATGGAAGAGGGCAAACCAAAGCACCGGATGTTCCGGTCTCTTTACATTCTTTGGGTGAGCCAATTGATGTGATCTAACTGAGAGCTAACAATTACTTAACTACAGACTCTTGCAGTGATCCTCTTTGCTGGAAAAATTGCAGAGATGGATGATGAAAAAAATTTGGTCAAGTCTTGTTGGGAAGTCAGTGCAGCAAACTGCACTGCAAAACTTTACAACATCCGGGAGGTTATGCCCGGACTCGTTGCCCTTGCAGCTGTTTCGGTGAGATTTTATCTCATATCTTCCTATTGTTGTTGCTAATGGTGACGCCGTCAAAGGCCTGGAGGATTTTGCTTCCCCCTGAGGATCGGCATCAAGATGAAGACCGATTTCACTTCTGGAGGAAGTGCATTTTCATGGCCATTGATGCAGAAAAAAACTACCCAAAGGAGCAACCAAGGCCATTTCATGAGACGATGTTTCAGCTGAATGAATGGTTATTTGGGCAGGCTTCCAGATCGAGTGGGAATGAGAAGTCGGAACAGGTGCTGGCATTGCAAGCGGACTTAGACAGTGAATTCGACTTTTCGGCAGAACATGAATTTTTTGAGCAATTCAAGGCTGTTGTGATGACAAAAGAAACAGAATTAAATGCCGAGGTCAGTCTATTATATTAGCAGCTATGATGAGACAGGCTGAATCATCACGTAAGGCTCAGAATCCAGATATGCTTCCCCATGTGCAACATCAGGTTGGGGGGCAATTGTCCAATGGCAGCCATGCCACTGGGGATGTAGCTACATTCTCAGCTGCAGAACTACCTATAGGCCCTGCTGCAACCACTTCAGGTGCGGACACAGTGACAGCTGAGGAAAGTGTCACGCCAAGTGGTGTCTTGCTGGTTCCACAGGCCCAGCAGAGGAGGAAGTGTGGAGCATGGAAGAGCCAGACTAAGGGACCTGTTCGCAAGAGTCAATGCATCAGTGGCCCCACAGGAGATGCTGACATTCCCACATTGGCTTTGCCCGCTCAGGGAAACAAGTCCTGAATTACAAAAGTGGAAGGACACACCAAATAAAATTGTTTCTGGCTCATTGCTTCACAAAATCTCAAGTTGGCAGAGTATTCCCATATTATAATATTCCAATATACCATTGCAATGGGTTGGTTGACTCTGAGACTTGTCTGATTTGGATCCACTTGATTCTGGCGCTTATACCATTGAATTGATGGAACAACTGCCTGTTGTGTTAGTCAAACCCAGGACCAAGTGAGGCAGTGCTTGATGGAAGAGGACCGACAGCATCTTTGTGATGCTATAGAAAGATTAAAAGGCCATGGTATGCCTCTTTCATTTCAGGTGTTCACCAGCACAACAATTTGCGCCTGTGCTGAGGCACACCACAGTATGTGCTTTGCCCACACCAGCATCCTTATTCATGTTTTTTTTTGCAGACACTTTGCCTGCTGGACCTGACCTTCAAGATCTTTGTTCGATCTCGCTTCACTGTCATCTTCTCCAACACCCATCTTGTCCGACTCTGAACCACACCACCCAATCTCCAGACTTCAGATCCACAGGCATCTGGGTTAGGGGCAATGTGGAGGGTGAGGTGATTGATTCTCTCCTTCAGCAACATTTCTGCCTGAAGGGGTGCCATCCACCAATATAATATATATATTTCACAATAATTTACCTGAGTCGGAGTGTGATGGTAATAATGAACCATATAACATGTTCATATATAGCATTGTGCCTATATAGGCATCCTATAACGTTATAGTGTGTTTGAGTATTTACAATTTGATTTTTGCATTGAGCATTGGAACAGACTAATAAGGCATTGAGATGTGTTGGGAGCCTCTTAATGCATTAAAATAAAATTCCGGGTTTTCTGACACATGGTGCTTGGGTCACATGAGGATTGCCACATCATCCTCACGCACAGCCCCAGCCATCCAGGTATCCCAGTGGGGGATCCTGAAGAGATCTGCTGCAGGCATGCATGCTGGGTACACCTGGGGGTCATCCAGAGTACCTGGGGCTGGGTGTCAGGGCATGCCTGCCTGACCCCGTGCTGCACCCTGCGCCATACTGCACTACCCTGCTATCACTCCCTGTCTCTCCTCCCCCACTTTCCCCTTTCTCTCTATCTCTATCTCTATTTCTATTCTACAGTCGATTTCCTTTTCTCTATGTACCACTACATACCTAACCCCACCCCCCCTGATCGCCACATGCACCACACACACTCCTGCCTACTGAGTGGCCACCTCCAGGATCTTCCACGGAGACACCCAAGGAGGTGTGGCTGTGTGCGGAGATGACATGGCTTCCTCCACGTGACCCTAGCCGCATGTATATAATAGTGCCTGGGGTGGGAACAGAAGAAGCAGCCTTCTTCTCAACTTCCCACTTCAGACTAAGTGGTTGGGGATGCTCACCCCATGATGGGATTGCCGCTATGCACAGCTGCTATTCGTCCCACCAAGTCCTGCATGCAGGGACCTCACCGCTTTTGGAGCTGTCCCTGACACTGGGCATGTTGTGCGTGGACTGTGGGCGGGTCAATGGTACATTGATCAAGGAAAGTTGTCTGTGTAAATAGAAATAGAAAGAATAAAGAATGATACAGAGGAAGGATGGAAAGAGGGGAGAAGTAGAAGGAGGAGGAAATAGGAAGGGGGAGAAGGGGGTAGTAGGTGGAGTGGAACCAGGTGGAGCCAGGTGGAGCTGGGTGGGGCAGGTGTACCCTGACAAGAAGTTTATTTCAACACAATGTTCATACTTTGTGTTAGACACTGGTCTGGGGTCGGCACCGAGGGTCACCATTGCAGGCCGCTATAGGCTGCAATGGCCATGATGCTTCAAACAAGGCCCAAGGGTAGGGCATTTGGCCTCAGTGACTCTAAAGGAGCACTGTGTGTCAGGGGACGACTCCCGGGTCCCCATGACCCTCCCCTATGGTCCACAGCCTCTGGTCTGGCCAGCCCTATCCAGGGCACAATCCTACTGTGGGTAAGAAGATGAGAAGGAAGCTAACTTCTCATCTTCCCACAGTGGCCACAATATCAGCAAAACTTCCGGGGATACCCGGAAGTCACATGAAGGGATGGGGACCGGGCCCGGAGCATGCAGCGCGCGGAGCGTGCGCACATGCGGGAAGCGCAGCGGGTGGATGTGGGTCCGGATGCGGGTCCGGGTCCGGGCTAGTCAGGGTGTGTGCCCTGACACTGTGCCCCCTAGTTGTCTCTTGGCCCTCATTTCAGACTTACTGGGGTTGCCTTGTTGGGGTCAGGACTTAGGGGTCATGGTCACATTGATATTAGAGCTAAGGTACTATAATGTAGTATACAGGATATATATATGAAGATAGAATGAATAGAGGTGGACCTGGGCCAAAGGCCGAAGGGTCCGGAAGCAAATAGGAACAAAGAGTGGGGTTGGCCGCACAGCAGCCGGCAATGACTGAGGGTCAAAACAAACAATAACAGATAAATAAACGAAGGGGTGTAGGGCCATGATAGCAGTGATGGTATCATAGTGGTGCTGGACTCAGAGTTGGGCCGGAGTCAGGTGCAGGAATGGTAGTGGCCCTGTAGGGGCCAAGTGGGCAGGATAGAGGAGTCGCACTGGGCATGGTGCCAGAGGCGGACTCAGGGCAGGAAGGTTGGTGTAGCTGTGGGGGAGTCGGCCAGGTGCAGGGGAGCCTAGGGGCAAGTGAAGGAGTGAGCAGGGAGTCCTCAGGGAGGATAGGGCTGAGGTCAGGGCTCACACTCATGCTCGCATAGTGGGAATGGACTCGGGTGGCATTGGGACAGGCGGCTAACGGGCCGGAATGCATGGCTGTGCCACTTTGTGTATGAACTTGAGGTGTTGGGAGTCCTGGAAGCCCTGTCCAAATGGATGGACAAGCTAACAGGTGGCCATAAATTCATGGTGGTAACAGACCATAAGGCCCTGATATACTTCAAAGAGAAGCAACACATGTCAGGGTACCACATAAGATGCCAGAATTTTTTCTACAGTTTTAACCATGACATAATCTACATTGAAGGCCATAAGAATAAAGTCACAGACACTCTGAGTCGCTACTACGAGTCTTCATGCGATGAAGACTTAGATTATGATGATTTTGTCCCTGTGGACATCCACATAGACAAATTAGGGGATGATCTCCCCTTAAGTCACATTGAAGAAGTGGAGGAAATGTTATATTTCCATCGCCTGTCAGAGACCAGATCGAGATGAAGGAATGTCTCCATGGTGGAGGGCTTTGGCCTCAGCGACTTATGCCAGGAGCACTGTGCCAAGTTACACATCCATGCCCTAATTTACTTACTGGCAACAAGAACTAAAGGGGGTCAACTCTAGTCGATTTTATTACTGAGGTGTAACATATGTACAAGTCAAGTATATATAGTTACAGAAGGGGTGGGCCCATGAATGACAGGGCCGAGTGGAGCAGAGCTAACAGGGTTAAACATTAGCCAATTGAATATTACCGACAAGTTGGGTTATGGGGTTAGCGGAATGGTAGGTGATAACCCAGAAATGGAAAGGAGGGATAGGCCCAAAGGTGGGCTTGGTGGGCAAGCGAGTGTATTGCCCAGCAGAGGTGGGAGTGTGCTAGCAGACATTGGAGCTGTCCAGAAGCCTTCAGGGCTCCATACTTAGGGAGGCATAGGTAATATATTGAAAAGAGGGGGTGGTGACCATTGAGGGAAGCAGAGGTGATTGCAGAATATGGGAGCTCCAAGGTTAGTGAAGAAGGAGCAGAGGTAGTCTGGAGAGATTGGAGGTAGTGGAAGTCAATGGCTGTGGATGGATATCACATCACCTCTGTTTGAAACTCATGACAACCAGACTTGGGACAGAAGGTGCAATATTGAAGCTGTGATCTTGGACCCACCTGAAGACCCTTCAGGGAGGAGCATGCTTATGCTTGCTGACATAATCCCTGAAGAAGGAAGTTTGAGAAGTGTAACCGAGGAAGAGTCCTTCCTTGATTCCGTGAGGAAAGGCTACAACAAGCAATCTGCTTGGCATGGTATATTGGAAAACCCATCGCATTTCCCCAAATTAAAGGTCTCCAATGGCCTTATCTCAAAACTGAATGAGTCGGGTGCACCACGTCTGGTCCTCCCGGTGAAGGAGCGGAGCTGGATCACCTTATGTAACCAGTTTCCTACATCCAATAATGATATTAGAGTATGTGCTGATTTGCATACTGACTGTGTTTTGGTTGCCAAATATATAATTGTTCACTGTCTAAACAACAATAAACACCCCCCAACGATCTCACCTGACGTATAGATCGTCTATGGATAAAATTCTATATTGACTTTACTATGATTTCTAGTCAATATTACACCTAGATATACCACTTTCAGTAGGACGTGATTTTCCTGATAATTTACTGAAGGAAAACTACTAATAAAATAAAATAATTCTGCAATAAATGTTACTCACTACAGGAGTGACCAAACTGCTCTTTCTGTCGCTTAGAGTGCGTGCTAGTTATCTAGCAGGTTCAGGATCGCTCACTTTTCTCCTGTGGTGTGATAACCAAGTATTGCTGAGAGATTATTCAATTAAGAAGTCCCTCCACCAAATTCTCACTAATTCTCACTATGACACTTTTGTTCAGCTGTGTCTAACTGACCCTAACTCACGCTTAGAGTGACATGTTAGTTTTATATTAGCTAACAACTCATATTTGCTTTTATCTTTTGGAGCAAATGAACCAACCACTGGTGAGGAGAATTAAACTTTTATTTCTACCTGAGGTTTGAGAGGGGGCAGAAGCGGTGGCCTTTTATGCTTTTCAGAGGCCTCTCTACTTCCATGCCTCGCACTAGTTACATGTGCTACATTTGTATTATAGATAGTTCTAGAATGATATAGGGGCTTGGGCTGTGGAACACCACCTTGATTACGAACGGTTATCTTTAGAAATGACTTGGCTATAAAGGAACTTTCTAGACTGTTCTCTAATTGACCCCTTTTTGTGAAGCCGCATCATTACTAATGTTCTAGAGCTTTCCCAATAAATTAACTGATCCGCGGACTGTTGAATCACTTTATGCTTATGATCCGAGATCCAGATCATCAATCATTCCTTTGTTCCAATTTATTTGAGCTTAAAATCAAAAAGTTTTGATGAATCATGGGAAAATATACAAGATCCAGTTTTTTAGCCTTTTCTCCTCTTCTGATGCGATCAAAAACTGTCCGCCCGCGCTGGGGAATACTCTATCATCTGGTATTCGGTCCGCCAGACTTCCAGGCGCCAATATATTTCCCTTGAGTCACATTACTTTTTGTAAGAATTAGCAAATAAATATATATGAATTATAAGGTGTTTCACCGTTTGAGAAATATCTCCGTCAGTTTTGAAGCTTTTAGAATGAGACAAAACCGTAAATAAAGTTAAGAAACAGTCCTTTCAGATGGTAAAAAGATTACAGTCAAAAGTTTACTGGTTCCCGAGATATTTACATTTCTTTCCCAATGTTCCTTCTTATTCTGCCATCTATGTGCTATTTTCTTGTTGTAGGGATATATTCTTTGAATATTACACCTATGCCGGGTTCTAGGCATGCTTGCAGTAGATTAAATCTCATGTTACATGGGTGTAGATAATTTATAATGATCCTCTAATGTCTGTCCAGTCTCATAAAGATCATGAGATCTGTTAAACATCTGAACTTGTCACCTGTTCGTTGACTATTCTGATAGATCATTGTTTTATTCTTTGAATATTATTTCTCCTACACCAGACATCATTCACAAAGGGGAGAGGGTGACTGGTATCGCCATCGAGCATGCACATGAGATCCTAGGGCACCTAGGATCCCATAAAACCCTAGAATACCTGCACTGCTATTACTGGTGGTCAACTATGGTCTGCGATGTGGAGAGGTACATCTCCACATCCGAGAAATGCCGAACCACCAAACGCACGATGCAGAGGAAGCCTGGGCTGCTGCACCAGCTGCCCATACTGGAGACCCCTTGGTCTTCAATCTCAATGGACTTTGTTGGTCCATTCCCATCAAGTTTGGACTATAACTACCTATGGGTAGTTATGTGTTGCCTGACTTCACAGGTACATCTGATACCTGTGAAGACAACAATCAACACCTTGGAACTTGCATACAAGTTCCTCAAGGGCATTGTTTGCCTACATGGATTACCAAAGTCAATAGTGTCCAATAGGGACACTAAGTTCACATCCAGATTCTGGATGGAACTACACAGACTCTTGGGGATTTGTCTGAAGATGACCACTGCCTTCCACCCTGAAGGTGATGGTCAAGCTGAACGGATGATCCAGAGTGTTGTCCAGATCATTCATGCCACAGTCAGGCCCAATCAGCATGATTGGGTCCTAAAACTGCCTCTTACCGAGTTTGCAATAAACTTGAGTGTTAACAAGTCAACAGGGTACGCCCCCTTTGAGCTTATTTATGGGATTATGCCACATATGGTGGTAGAAGTACCACCTACAAACCTCCCTGGAGTCAGTGCTTTTGCACAACAAGCACCAGATAATCCCCAGGGAGCTCATGACTCGATTATAAAGAGTTGTTTAGAACTGGCCATCCAGTTGAATAAGCTCAGGTGACCAGACCCACCTAAGCTGAAAGTTGGCAACCTCACCTACCTTTCAACTAAGAACCTGAATCTTCCTAAGGGACGAGCCAAGAAGCTCCTCCCTAAGTTTGTCAGACCATATGAAATCCTTGAAGTATTCAAGGATTCATCTAACTATACCCTCAAGCTCCCACCAGAGCTTGTGAGTTGGGGAATATTCCCCAAATTCCATGTTTCTCATCTGACCCCTCATGAGCCGAATGATTCATTACTGTTCCCAGGATGGGCTGCCTGTCAGAGACCAGGTCAAGATGAGGGAATGTCTCTGTGGCAGAGGGCTTCAGCCTCAGCGACTTATGCCAGGAGTGCTGTGCCAAGTAACACATCCATGCCCTAACTTACTAAACTGGCAACCAGAACTGAAGGGGGGTAAACTCTAGTCGATTTTATTACTGAGGTGTAACCTATGTACAAGTTGAGTATATATAGTTACAATGAGGGTGTGCCCGCAAATGGTGGAGCCAAGCTAATGGGGTTTAAACATTAGCTGATTGAATATTACCAACAAGTTGGGTTACAGGGTTAATGGAATGGTAGGTGATAACCCAGAAATGGAAAGGAGGGATAGGCCCAAAGGTGGGCTTGCAGGGCAAGTGTGTATTGCCCAGCAGAGGCCGGAGTGCACTAGCAGATGTTGGAGCTGTCCGGAAGCCTTCAGGGCTCCATACTTAGGGAGGCATAGGTAATAAATTGAAAAGAGGGGGTGGTGACCATTGAGGGATACCGAGGTGATTGCAGAATATGGGAGCTCCGAGGTTAGTGAAGAAGGAGCAGAGGTAGACCAGAGGGATCAGAGGGAGTGGAAGTCGATGGTTGTGGATGTATATGACAGCAACAAAGCATGCTCAGCATGATGGATCCAATCAGGATCTGCTAATTGCTGGAGGGAACAAGCATGACCAGGTTGTGGAAGCACGTGGCATAGTGGAAGATATCATTAGGAATGAGACATTCTGGAAGAATCTGGAATGGTGAGTAATCCAGTTGGTATACAACTTACATCAAGTAGTGTTGTTGCCCATTTGGAGCCGTTAGCAATAGGGATTAATATTTCACAGAGTTCAGAAACACAGACAGACCAAGTTATCCTCCTATTTGCTTGACTCTATCACCACTACACTACGCTTCTGAAGTCCAATTCAGCTGAACATAATGCTGTTAAAGAGATAATCAACAGCTTGGAAAAGTGCAGGTCTAAACCTGACCAGGAACTATTCATACTTGGCCTTATTCTGAATCCATTCATAGACCCTCAACTTTTTGCATCTATGCTGCCACCATTCATTATCATCACCATGGCTGAGAGGATGTACAAGTGGATCACCAAATCGGATAGTGCAGTTGACCTAGGCCCAGAGCTTGTGAAATATCTGCAACACAAAGGTCAGTATGCAGGAGATGTGGTCTTCAGAGGAGGTAATGAATAAATATGCACCAGTGAGTCATAACAATCTTACTTTGTATGTTGTAGGTGGGATAATCACCCATGTGCAGCAGAGCCAGCTCAGATACCCACTTCCATGGCTATAAAACGACTTTCATTCATGTGACAACTCAGTACAAATCTGGTATCCAAAATAGTCCTAATTTGTACGATTCTGACGATGCCAAGAACATCCTAATTGGTGGAGATTTGACAGAGTTCTATGTTGGGCAAGTTAGGCATGGGCATGTGCAGGCATGGGAATCTCAAAAGCGGCAACCCAGAATTCCAGCCTCACTCATTCCCATGGCATCTAATAAATTGGTAAAAATGTTTATCGGCTGTGTGAGAGTTATCTCCAGCTACATTTTCAATTTTGGCTCATAATTCTAATTCTGTAAATCCATTGAGATAGCGCTTATTTTCTTTTATTTTCATATTTCACCATCATTTCAGTTATTGATTGATATTCTTTTATTGCTGCTGTTACCCTTTTTATTATTTCGCCTAATAAGGTACCCAGGTGCCATATGGTACTAATATTCCCCATCTATTCTTTCTAAAAATAATTATTAGATATAATCCTGTACATACCAGATTTGTGAAAAGAAGTTCTCCCCTCCCCCATTTTCTCTAAGGTGCTAGGATGTGCTAGAGTGGGTGTGAGTGAGTGGAATTCCAACAGTAGGAATAAGGGCAACAATCTAGCCTGCAATGAGTGGGTAGTGGATTTGTTGAGCCCAGACCTTGCAGAATCCTGGAGAACCCACCATGGAGTTAAGGATCGAGTCAAGCAAAGTTTAGAGAGAAAGTAGAGAGTTTTGGGAGTTTTGGGAGTTTGGCCCCCACAAGCTTAGTCAGCATAGAGAGCCGCAAGCCCTCTTTCAATGTCACCCCAATCTCAACTAGAACTATCCCACAGAAACAAGATCCTAAGGATATCTGGGCTCTTTTGAGTAAAACATCCTCACTTCAGAGACTCGCAGACACTATGCTTAGCTTCGTCTGTAATGCTGTGGAGTCACTGTGGGCTCATCAAGTCAAAAAAGCGAAGCTGCCTATCAGTGGAGAAGATGAAGAAGAGTGCAGTAATCAAGATTGACTTGATATCTAAGGGAGCAATGGATGGATCCCATATCAAATGGGTCAAGTGCACACATGGAGTGATGGCAACTGAAGAGGACATTGCCCAATCAGGAAATAGATTAGGTGAAGAAGCACTGGATGGCTTAGGAGAGGGACCAAATGATGAGGAAGAGGACATCGATGAAGATGGGACACCAGAAAAGGCATCGTTTAATGCATTCCAAAGGCAGTTGGTCACTGATCTGCAAGATTGCGACAGTGGTGATGAAGAGACAATGTTGTCAGCAGCTCAAATTGAAGGCTGGGTATGTAGGAATCATACTTGCTAGTTGTTTCATGGAAAATATAATGGCAATTTTTGTGTAGCAGCATTCCACAGATTCTTGCCAAAAGCAGCCCCTCGAAGATCTTTTTGACTACACAGTAAAGAGAGCCTGGAAGGTGTTCTGGGTTGAGGGCAAAGCTAGCACTAGGGCTCAGACTCAGATGTTGGACCTGGAGGCTCTGTCATATCCATGCATACCCGACCCCAACCCAACTTCCGGACCTCCTCCCTCTTCACCTCCGGAGTCTTATCCTACTGCTGTCCATTCTGATACTCACCTTCGGTCCTGGCAACACACCTCCTCTTACCTCCATGCCACCTCCACTCCACCTCCCCTATCTCTGTCCGCTCCGATACTCACCTCAGACCAAACACTGCCCCTCTCACCACCCTCCTACTCCTCCTCCTCCTCCTCCTCCTACTCCTCCACTCCTCCCTCACAACACCTCCACCCTTCCATCACCCTCCTATGCTTCCCCCATCCACTCCAATACTCACCTTCGGACCTGACAACTCTCCTTTCTGCCACTCCTTCTTACTTCCCTTTCTCCTCTCTCCTCCCTCTGGTACTCTTCCGCTGACCTCCCACCAAGTTATGACCTTCCACCGCTGTCCCATACTTCATACTCAGGCACCGCTCATACCTTTGCTCTGAGCCTCCATCATAGTCCCTACCTCGGAGTTTGACTCCACCTCGGTCTTAGTCCATTGCATTGGTGACCTCATACTATGTAAACACCATTGCCAATATTCCTCGGACTTTCAACCCTGCCTCCATAAGCTCCGTAAGCTCCGCAACCTCTGAGCTTCGTGGATCACCTTTGGCACTTTCACCACTTGTAATGTATCTCTTGCATTTTCCCCTCATCCCTATTTGGACTGCTGCTTCTTTCCATTCTAGCCAGTTAGTCATCATCCCCACTTCTCCTCATCCTCCTGCCCCTCTGGGTCTCACCCTCCCTACCTCCTTTCGGACGTATCACAGGTCCTGCCTTATGACCTTTGGTACTGCTCCACTTCTGTCTACCCTTTGTTCCTGTTTGGACGTCTTCGTTCTGATTCAGATCCCCTTTGTTTCCTTGTGCTTTTGCCCCCTCCATTATATATATCGGTGCTTGTACATACTTGTTTTGGGCTCAGTCCGAAATCGACCTGAAATGCCCCCTAGAGACTTCCTGCTTGCCTACTGTGAAATTAAGGACCAAATGGACAAACAGCAATGGCACAGCGCTCCGCTTGAGTCGCTGAGGCCAAGGTCCCTCCATGCTAAGTCTCCGATTCCACTCTGGAGTCATCTGAATCCGTGACACATCTCTAACAGGCTGTCAGGGACAGCTCCGAAAGCGGCAAGGTCCCTGCGCGCGGGACTCAGTGGGATGAGTAGCGGCTGTGCGTAGCGGCGATCCCGTCATGGGGTGAGCGTCCCTGACCACTGAAGTGGGAAGTTGAATTATCATTAAAAGAGGAAGCTACAGTACTTACCTGAAGTGGGAAGTTGAGAAGAAGGCTGCTTCTTCTGTTCCCACCCCAGGTGCTATTATATACATGCGGCTGAGGTCACGTGGGAGGAGCCACATCATCCTCACACACAGCTGCACTCCTCTGGGTATCTCCGTGGGAGATCCCGGAGGTGTGCCACTCTGTGAGCGGGAATGCGCATGGCAGGCATGGCGATCGGGGGAGCAGGGTTAAGTGTGTAGTAATACATAGAGAAGGGGAAGTCGACTGTGGAATGGAAATAGAAAGAAAGAAGGAAAAGGGAAGGAAGAAACAGGGAGTGGTAGCGAGGGAGCGGAGTGGGGCAGCACAGCATGGGGTCAGGTGGGGCGTGCCCTGACACAGGCTCATAATGCTGCTATTCAGGGTGGAGTAGTAGCCATGGCAGAAGGTGTAGCAGCAAGTTGGGGTATCACCGATCAGTTGCCCAATTAGGAAGTTTGATACAATTTACATAATAATTTCTGTAATCCACCAATGCCCATTTGCTTTCATTGAATTCAGTCTCAAACTAGTTTAAACTACCGATTAAAGTCAATTAAGACCAAACATTATTTTAATACATATCTTTGATTAAACAACACTGCTCTCAAGACTAAATAACCTAGAGGAAGCTCTAGGGGGGGTGACAACCTAGAGGAGACTCTAAGGGGGAGTGCCAAAATCAAAGAAAAACTCGCAACAAGACATGTGAGAAATAACCTAGACAAAAGTCTGGGAGTACCTGGACCTGGGAAGGAACCACACTCCCAGGAATGAACATTTGAGAACAACTTGAAGGGAACCTCACAGAGGCCCATTCCCAACAGACTTGGGATACGATTCCATCCAAGGAATTGTCCACAGGTGGACACAACAATGTCCACATGATCCCATTAAGACAACCATGAATGCATTAGAACTAGCATTCATGTTTCTTTGTGAAGTTGTACAACTTCACAGATTACCACACTTGATCACATCAGATCGAGATTCAAAATTCACGTCAAAATTCTGGCATGAACTACACCGAATACTCGGTGTGCAGTTGAGATTCAAAACTGCATTTCATCTGCAATGTGATGGTCAGACCTGTCAGGGCACACACCCTGACTAGCCCGGACCCGGACCCGCTTCCACCTGCCATGCTTCCTGCATGCACACATGCTCCACACGCTGCATGCTCCAGGCCCAGTTCCTACCCCTTCATGTGACTTCTGGGTATCCCCAGAAGTTTTGCTGATATTGGGGCCACTGTGGGAAGATGGGAAGTTAGCTTCCTTCTCATCTTCTTACCCACAGTAGGATTGTGCCCTGGATAGGGCTGGCCAGACCTGAGGCTGTGGGCCATAGGGGAGGGTCATGGGGACCTGGGAGTCGTCCCCTGACAGACCAGATCAATGCAACTGGGCAGCGAAGCTGTTGATGGCAGAATTCACAATTGATGCAAGCTCAAACACATTGACAGGATTTGCCCCATTTGAATTAATCTATGGCATGTGCCTAACAGCACCACCCTTGGACTACCTGGGAGTGAATGACTTTGCGAAAGGTGAAGGAAAACCTAATGGCAGCACATGATGTGATAATACACAATCACACTGCCCAAACAATCCAGGTGAATAAGAAAAGAAACCCGGACCCACCTTTGAGAAAGGAAGCTTGCATACTTATCCACAGATAAGTTGAACCTACCCAAAGGAAGGGCAGGCAAACTAGAGCCCCTGTATATAGGGCCTTACAAAATTCTGGAAATATTTCCAGAGACGTCAAACTACATCCTCAAGTTGCCACCACAACTTGAACAACATGGAGTCCACCCAAGATTCCATGTATCTCGGCTCACACCTCATGAGCCAAACGAGAAAGAAATCTTCCCAAATAGAGAAGTAAACATATTTTACAATTTTGGGGAAGACCCCAATTGCAAAGCAGTAGTTTGTGAAATCTTAAACCATGCATGGGTTCATAACAAACTCTGGTTTAAGGTCAAATGGGAGCTAGGGGACACCACATGGGAACCCCTAGAAAATTGCAATGACCTCATCCACCTGGACAAGTACCTCACATTACAAAATGTGAGGGAACTGGAAAATCTCCATATCAAAGAAGATAAGGAACCCTCGGCATCACTCCACCCCCAAAAATGGAGGTGGAAAAAGTGAAGCTGAAGGGTGATTGCGCACAGCCAAGAGCATGGGAAGATTCTGGGTGAGCAACTTGCCTGGACAGCCACACCATGTGCTAGATATCACATGGGCTAGGTGAGTAACTTGCCTAGACCACATGAACCACAGGCTTGTTGGAAAACAGCAGGCTAGCATGGCCATGCGAGTTTTTGTACAGCCACATTCCCACAGCTGAGTGAGGAACTCACCCAGCCAGCCACCTCTATTTATTTATTCTTTTGTATTCATTTCAGACTATTCTGCTCCCAAACTACATGGGAATTACCACTCATTGAATCACTTTTTCCCTCAGCTCTCTTTCACATTATTTGCTTGAGACTGAGGTTAGTAACACCATTCCTTTATTTCAATCTATACTTATATACTGTATATTACCTCTAGTTGCCCCACTTTGCTAGGTAATATAATTTAGTTCTCTTTCACATTATTTGCCAGTAACTCATGAAAAGTGATAGATGCTCCATTCCATGGAATTTCTGACAAATTACATGACTTTTACAGCCTCCCATGGGTGGTCATGGGCTTCTGTGTATGTTCATGGAATCCCATGGGCATTCATGGACTCTCATGGGTACCCATGGGTGCTCATGGACACCCATGGATGCTCATGGACACCCATGGATGCTCATGGACACCCATGGATGCTCATGAACTCCCAAAGGCCATTTATGTAACAGCTTCTATGTGCTTGTTATTTTGCTCTGTTACAAGGATTTGACACTCAATGCTGCCACAGTGATGTGCAGATGGTCAGAGCAGAGGGGGGGGGGTTCCATTGTTCAATCAAGTGTGAAGCAAATATTGCCATAATTAATGATGAAAGTTACTGAAGACAGGTAGCACTGACATGTCTATATTCACCAATACTATTTACATAAATTTTGCTGTGATCAAAACTGATGGAGATGTATGCATGTTTTTCCCTGGGCTCCTCACATGTATGATGCACCTGTGATTGGTTGTAAGGATTGTATTCCCCACCCTTAACCATATATGTAGCCTCATTATGGCATGTACTGATGGACTGGGAGTGAGGCAACACCAGTGCTTAAACAAGCACACTGTCAGAATGTGGATAAACTGTCAGAAGGCGGATTGGTTTCTGTCTGAGTCGAGGTTGGAGGTGATGCAGAGGTCTGTTGGAGTGCATGCGCGTGGATATGCAGGCGGAAATGTGCGGCACGTCCGGAAGCACTGTTCAAGGTTAGCAGAGTGGTATTGCGGCCTCAGCGACTCAGGTGGAGTGCTGTGCCCTGAGCTTGACGTTTGGGGAAGATCCCATATTTACGGACTGACACTTACAGCGGACTTCAAACAAGACTTGCAGGCGGAGCGGACCTATAGGAGGAGCGCAGACTCTGTGAGCACGGACTCAGAGGGGGGGGAGCCCCCTTTGCAGAAGGAGGGACTCAGAACAGACAGGGGGGGTACTCTAGTTGATTTCAGACTGAAGTCCCCAAAAGTATTTACAAGGTATATAAATAGGTAAGAGGGAATATAGAAAGGCCGGTCAGTCCGGCGCAGAGATAAGTGGGGATTGTCAAACTAAATAAGGACAAGAGCCCGGGAACTGGAAACGAGGAATGAATAAAGTCAAAGTGGATCAAGTACCCATATTGACAGATTAAATGAATGAATTGGAAGGTGCAATAACACACGGATCAAATGCCAATATTGGCAATGAAATGGGTGAACATAATAGGCACTCGGCAAGGAATGAATGATATGGTGCCGAGTGGCAAAAGGCCAAAGGGAAAGCAGGGCCGGCGCGCGGCACCGACACAAGTCCGCGAAACAGGGCGTGGGAATCAGCGCGGCACTGATCAGTCCGCAGACAGAGGGTGGTCCGTCAGTGCTGTCACAAACAAGGACAGCATGATGGCCAGCAAAGGTATGGAGTGTTGACCTGACCACAGGGTGTGGAGGGCAACCAGGAGCGGCAGAGGTGCAGGGGGTGCAGAGGTGGGCAGAGGTCCGGATGCAGGGAAGGTCCGGATGCGGTGCATGGCTGTGACCACATAGCAGAGTGATGGGTGTGGTTTGATTGTTGGCCAAGTCTCACACGATAGGGCAGTGGGGGCAGACATCGGATTGAGGGCTGGTTAGATTGGGTTTCAGGTCGGCAGATTTGCCTATCAGCATTGATTCGCTGCTGACGGAGCCCCGGGATTTGTCGGTCGTGACACACACCAACATATTCAGTGGACACTTGCAGTTGTGGCACAAAAATCAAAGTCCATATTTATTATTATAGAAATGGGATTTTCCCATTTTTAGCCTCTTACGGGCTCTGTGGAGTACAGTATCCCATGCCATGTAAATAGTTAGTATCCAACAACTATCATCACACAAAACCTGACCCAATGTCAGGGACAGCTCCGAAAGCGGTGAGGTCCCTGCGCATGGGACTCGGTGAGAGGAATAGCGGCTGTGCGTAGCGGCGATCCCGTCACGGGGTGAGCGTCCCTGACCACTTAGTCTGAAGTGGGAATATGAGTTATCATTAAAAAGGGGGGACTACACTACTTGCCTGAAGTGGGAATATGAGAAGAAGGCTACTTCTTCGGTTCCCACTCCAGCCGGTATTATATACATGCGGGATCAGTCATGTGGGGGGCGCCACGTCACCCCT
Organism: Cantharellus cinnabarinus; assembly: GCA_003314235.1. Lineage (NCBI taxonomy): Eukaryota > Fungi > Basidiomycota > Agaricomycetes > Cantharellales > Hydnaceae > Cantharellus > Cantharellus cinnabarinus. The sequence goes on along the minus strand of QLPJ01016061.1, from coordinate 18,318 downwards.
GCACACAGCCACGGCTCTCTGGGTGTCTCCACGGGAGATCCTGAGAGGGCTCGCTGTGGATGCGGGGCGAGTGCGGCGGCGGCGGTGGCGGCGATGTAGGGGTGGTAAGGTACAGGAGGGGAAATAGGCGTGCACGCCGGTGATACATTGAAGAGCAGGAAAGGTGGTCCATGTGAGAGAGAGAGAAAGAAGGAAAGGGAGAAAGGAGGAGAGGAAGAGGGAGAGGTGGTGCGGAGCGGGGTCGGGTGGGGCGTGCCCTGACACCCAACCATGTTATTGTAAACCCAGCTCTCACAACCTCTGCCACATTATCTGTAGAATCATCTCTATGCTGACCCCCTATGCTGCACCCAAAACCTATGGAAATGGACCAATTCAGCCCCACAGTTCTAACATTTATACAGACTCCTGTTGTCAAAGACTGCCTAGTAGCATGTTGGGGCCCTAATTTGCAGATACATGGGAAGTCTAGGTGGAGGGCCCATAAATGGTAGGAACCAGGCAGAGCTGACATAACAGGGTCAAGGGTTAGTCAACTGAATATTACTGGCAACTTGGGTTACAGGCAACAACCCAAAAGGAGAATGGAGAGGGTGGTCCAAAGGCAGACTTGCAGGGCAGGCAACTAAATGGCCCAACAGAGTCAGGGGTGCACTTGTGGACATTGGAGCTGTCTGGAGGCCTTTGGGGTTCCATACTTAAGTAATATATGGAAATGGGGGGTGGTGACCATTGGGGGCCTCTGAGGTTGGTATGAGTGGAGCAGAGGTAATCAGGGATGGCTGGAGGTGACAGAAGGTGGTGGCAGAGGATGGATATGACACCTGTGAAGACATATGTATAAAGGCTTTTGGTTGGGTCCCCATGGGTCTCTGAGTCCTGCACTTTCAACTGATATTTTCACTTGCTATAGTATTGTCAGGGCACCTCACCTGAACATACAACCCTGAAACCCCTCCCCCCAGTCTCTCCCCATTTTTCCCTATTTTTCCATGTGTATTTTCAACCAGGAGCCCACATACAGACCCATGTGACACCCTTTCCAAGCTGTGGGAATGTGCCTGGCTTCTGCCTGCAGTCACACTATGAACTGGCACAGTCCACTTCCTTTTATAGCAGCTTAGCAGGGATAGGGAAACTCACCCTTCTTCTCAACTCACCCCCCACTTAGCCCCCTCAGTGAGTTTGAGGAACTACAGGCAGGATCTAGTGCCCCACTGCCCAGAACACTGCACACACCCAACTCCAAGGTCAGGCTGCCCCTGAATGAGGAGTCCTGACAAGTATGTTGTTGTTCATGCATTGTCATGGACTTCTGTGGACCTCCATAAACATCCATGAACATTCATGGACATTCATGGACCCTTCTAATAATGCTCCCATGGGTATTCATGGGTATCCATGGGCATTCATGGTACTCATGGAATTTCACAGAAATTGAAGAAAATGTTGTACATGGGCTTCCATGGGTGTCTATGGGTGTTCATGGCCCCCCATGAAAATCCATGAAAGCCCATGAAAGCCCATGTGTCATATCCATACAATCCCGACCTCCACTCTGGGCTCCCGGAACTCCGAAACTGAACTCTGGAGCCTTACTTCCCTTCTGTCACCTTCTCCTTGCCGACTCCCAAGAGGTTATCCCACCTCCAGCTTCGACACCACCTTTGGTCCGACTCTGGGACATCCTAGTTCCAACCTCAACCTTGACACCTTCCAGATGAGCATGCAACACCTATGCTCCCAACTCCAGACCTCCGCTCTGGAATCCCATTTGCGTCTCCATCTCTGGAACCTCCGGTCTTAGCTCTGACCTCGGACTTCGACCCCACCTCCACTTATACCCATTGTATTGGTTAGCTCATTCCATTTAATTATGTTTGCCAATATTCCGGAGTTTAACTTCCAAGTTCGGGCTTTCTGGACTTACCTTGGACCTTGCAACTATTGCATTGTCCCATTCAATTCCGCTATACTCCCTCATTCCTATTTGGGCTGCTGCTTCCTTTCTCTTCAGTCAGCTGGTGTCATGGCTGTGCATTCCGGCCTGTTAACCGCCTGTCCCGATGCTGCCCGAGCCCATTCCCACTATGTGAGCATGAGTGTGAGCCCCGACCTCAGCCCTATCCTCCCTGAGGACTCCCTGCTCACTCCCCTGCTTGCCCCTAGGCTCCCCTACACTTGGCCAACTTCCCCGCTGCTGCACCAACCTCCCCACCCTGAGTCCGCCTCTGGCACCATGCCCAGCGCAACTCCCCTACCCCACCCACTTGGCCCCTACAGGGCCACTATCATCCCCATGCCCGACTCTGGCCCAACTCCGAGTCCAGCGCCGCTACAATACCATCGCCACTATCACAGCCCTACACTCTTTCCTTTATTTATCTGTTATTGTTTGTTTTGACCCTCGGTCATTACCAGCCGCTATGCAGCCAACCCCGCTCCTTGTTCTTGTTTGCTTCCGGACCCTTCGGCCTCCAGCCCGGGTCCGTTTCCATTCAATTCTTCCTCCTATATATATCCTGTATGATACTTTATTGTACCTTAGCTCTAATATCGATGTGACCATGACCCCTAAGTCCTGACCCCAACAAGGCAACCCGGGTGTATGGCTGTAACTGGCTGAATGAAAAGAAGCAGTTGCCCAAATAGGAGTAAGGGAGAAAGGTGAGAGTGAATGGGACAATGCAGTAAACTGCAGGGTCTGTGGTGCATCTGTGAGGTCCAGGGGTAACAGAGGTTACAGAGGCAGAGTTGGAAGTCCAAAAGGATACCAGGAAAGGTGATTGAATGAAATGAGGTCACCTATGCAGTGGACTTAAGTGGAGGTGAGGTCAAAGTCTGAGGTCAGGGCTAAGGCCAAAATCTTGGAGACAGAGGTACAGCATGGTGTCTGAGGTCAGGGTATGGAGACACAACAGAAGGTAGTACCTTAGTGGAGAAGTGGGGTGGGAGTTGGGAGATGGAAGGTGATGTCAGGCCAGAGTGTCAGAACCGTGCGAATCCTCGCCGAGGGTAGCCGTAGGCGACCGAGCGTTGCCCGCTAGTGGTACAGGCGTCCTACACACGACCGAGCTTTAGCGAGGAATAATCCCCACCGATCTCGAGGCCGAGGCTACTTAGGCGAGAGCCGGGATTTCGGCTTCAACGACTCGAAGAGGAGCGTTGCGCCTCGTTCTCGACGCGGTCCCGATACTTCAGAGGTCGGAGGTCTTACGGGGGTCAGAGGTAAGCTAGGGGGTAAATTCTAGTTGATTTCGAACTACTGTACAAGCATTAGCTACAGGCTGTATATAAGCGCTAAGGGACTGAATAGAGAATAAGTCGCCAGATCTCGCGGAGATTGCGGGCGGAGAGAAGAAGAAGGAAAACAAACAAAGGGCACGTGTTCAAGACAGCGAAGGTCGAACGTGACCTTCGCCGCGAGATAACAAGGTGCGGCGAAACATAGAACAACGGGTCGTTCAACGACAGTTAAGAAAGGTGGTGGGAAGGGTTAGAACGGCGACGGGCGGCGAGCGGAGTGTGCGGGGAGTGTTCGGGCGTGGGAAAAGGTTAGGGAAAGGATCGTCTGACCCGGGGGAACGCCGGGTCGTGACACAGAGGTAGAGTAGACTCTTGGGGGCTGGCCAGGGGATGGGTGAAGTGGGACTCTGGAGTTGGTGCAGGAGTCAGGTCAGATCAGGTATGTATGGATATGTGCCATGGGATGACTCCTGGGTCCCCATGACCCTCCCCTATGGTCCACAGCCTCACACGTAACTAGCCCAGTCCAGGGCACAATCCTACTGTGGGTAAGGAGATGAGAAGGAAGCTAACTTCTCATCTTCCCACAGTGGCCACAATATCAGGAAAACTTCCAGAGATATCTGGAAGTCACATGGAAACAGGATCCAGGGACTGGAGCATGTGGTGCCAGAAGTGCATGTGGGAAGTGCAGGAGGTCCAGATGTGGGTCCAGGTCTGGGCTAGGTCAGGGTATGTGCCCTGACAATATGACACTATTCTTCTTCATGGAAAGTCATGCACATTCATGAACATTCATAAGAAGGCATGGGGGTGCATAATGTGTCCTGTCAATTTCCAACTTGAACTGGTTATATTTGGTCATGAAGGTTCATGGAGGTTCATGAAAACTTTCATGAGACTGCATGACTGTGTATGCTCCTGCATGAACCCTCATGAATTTCTGTGCAGCTTCATGAAACTGTGACCCTTCATGACTTGGGATTACACTTTTTTGCAGTTACTGGTTTGGCTGGGGTGTTGTTGGACCTGGGCCAAATTGGCCGATCCAGGGAGTGATTTGGCCAGGGAAGTTCCCTGCAGAGTATGCCTGGGGCTGCAGCAGCAATTGCTGCCCCTGGAATGGCATTTGTTGTGCCATCAGTGCAGTCTGCACTGCATATGGTTGAAAGCCCCTTTGGGGAGGCTGGGGGTATGTGGTGCCTATTGGCATTGTGGAAGGTTGTTGGTTTGCGGCACTCATTTGTGCTGTGTGCATCATATAGTCCATGGTGTTTATCTGCACCTGGTGTTGTTGTTGTTCTGAGGAGCTTTGCTCCCTGGGTTGTTGCATCTCAATGTCTGGCAGCTTGTTTGGATCGAATCAAGGGTTGCCTCCCCCAGAGGACAACATTTTGTTGTTTTGTTTCTCATGGTGGTGGGAGGGGTTTAGGTTCTTGCATGCATGGGATTCACCACAATTGTGTATGGTTTTACATGTGAACCTTAGAGTAATATGAGGTTGCTAGCAACATGGGGCAACTCAGTCTCAAGCAAATAAGAGTAACATCTGAAAAGTGTAATATCTCCCATGGGCTCCATGGATATCCATGGGTTTCCATGGGTTTCCATGGTGTTAGAACGGGTGGATTTGGATGACTCCGGAGTGGAATCGGAGACTTAGTGTGGAAGGACCTCGGCCTCAGCGACTCAGGTGGAGCGCTGTGCCATTGCTGGTTGTCCTGGGGGTCCCTAATTTCGGATCTAGCAGAGGGAAAGTCTCTTGGGGGCATTTCATGTCGATTTCGGACTGAGGTTACAAGTTACTATGTACATTGTATATAAGGAGGGGTCCGGAATCAAGGGTACTCCGAAAGTGTCACAACTGACAAATTCCGGGGCTCTGTCAGTGGCGAACTAATGCCAATAGGCGAATCTGCCGACCCGAAACCCATCCTAACCAGCCCCCAACCCCATGTCTGGCCCCTGCCTTACTGCGTGAGACTTGGCCAATAATCAGAACCTAGACCCTGCTGGTATTCCGACCTTACCTCCAGTTCCTGAGCCCTTGGTGCTTCCGGCATTCAGTCATGCCTGCCTTGTCTCCATCTGAACCACACTCATCGCTTCCCACTATGTGGTCACAGCCATGCCCCGCTTCCATGCATTCCGCACCCTCTGCCCACTCCATACCCTCTGCCCATCTCTGCACCTTCTGGCCACTTCTGGTTGCCCTTGACACCTCTGGTCAGGTCAACACTCCCACTCCCCTCTGTACCTCTGTTGGCCTTCATGCTGTCCTTGTGTGACAGTGCTGGCAGATCAACCTCTGTTTGCGGACTTGTGTCGGCACCGCACCAACCCCGCTTATTTGTGGACTTGTATCGGTGCCACGTGCTGACCTTTTCCTCTGGCCATTTGTCACTTGGCAGCTTATCATTCATTCCTTGCCGAGTGCCATTTATTGTTTGCTTCCCTGCCAATATCGGCATTTGATCCCCTCCTTATTGGCACTAGGTTATTGATCTCATTCAGTTATTCATCAATAACCCTTGCCACTTATTGTTTATTGATCTGTTCCTTGTTCCAGTTCCCAGGCTCTTGTCCTTATTTAGTTTGACAATCCCCACTTATCTCCACGCCGGACCATGCCAGACTGACCGGCCTTTCTATATTCCCTCTTGCCTATTTATATACCTTGTAAATACCTTAGTCTGAAATCAACTAGAGTACCCCCCCCTGTCTGGTCTGAGTTCCTCCTTCTGCAAAGGGGCTTCCCCCCTTCTGAGTCTGTGCTCACGGAGTCTGTGCTCCTCCTACAGGTCCACTCCACCCGCAAGTCTTGTTTGAAGTCCGCTGTGAGTGTCAATCCGTAAATATGGGATCTCCCCCAAATGTCAAGCTCAGGGCACAGTGCTCCACCTGAGTCGCTGAGGCTGCGATCCCACTCTGCTAACCTTGAACAGCACTTCCGGATGCGCTGCATATTTCTGCCTGCATATCCGCATGTGTGCTCCAACAGACCTCTGCATCACCTCCAACCTCAACTCAGACAGAACCCATTCCGTCTTCAATCCATCTTCTATCCACCTTCTGACAGTACTTCCGACTCCAACAGCAATTTAGATCTCTGACAGAAAGGAGACAAAGGGAGCTGAAAGGAGGGACAACACCAAGGGTCAAGGGTTTGACTCAATGGTGTTTCTCAGAGGAATGAAGGGCCAAGGCCCAAGGAGGAAGGAGGGAGGATGGGAGTGGGGAATGGCCAGCTGTTAGACACTGGTCCGGGGTCAGCACCGAGGGTTGCCATTGCGGGCCGCTATAGGCTGCGATGGCCGTGATGCTGCAAACAAGGCCTGAGGGTAGGGCATTTGGCCTCAGCAACTCTAAAGGAGTGCTGTGCCCCCTAGTTGTCTCTTGGCCCTCATTTCAGACTTACTAGGGTTGCCTTGTTGGGGTCAGGACTTAGGGGTCATGGTCACATCAATATTAGAGCTAAGGTACAATAAAGTATCAGGATATATATAGGAGGAAGAATTGAATGAAAGTGGACCCGGGCCGGAGGCTGAAGGGTCCAGAAGCAAACAAGAACAAGGAGCGGGGTTGGCTGCATAGCAGCTGGCAATGACCGAGGGTCAAAACAAACAATAACAGATAAATAAAGGAAAGAGTGTAGGGCCACGATAGCGGCAATGGTATCATAGTGGCGCTGGACTCGGAGTTGGGCCAGAGTCAGGCACGGGGATGATAGTGGCCCTGTAGGGGCCAAGTGGGTGGGGTAGGGGAGTCACACTGGGCACGGTGCCGGAGGCGGACTCAGGGTGGGGAGGTTGGTGCAGCAGCGGGGGAGTCGGCCAAGTGTAGGGGAGCCTAGGGGCAAGCAGGGGAGTGAGCAGGGAGTCCTCAGGGAGGATAGGGCTGAGGTCGGGGCTCGCGCTCACGCTCGCATAGCGGGAATGGGCTCGGGCAGTGTCAGGACGGGCAGTTAATGGGCCGGAATGCACAGCCATGACAGTATCCCCCTCTTAGGGCCTGAACCCTTGAAGGCCTAAGAGTGGTGGTGTCAGGAATGCCAGCTGCAGCGCAGCACCAGAGTCGGGAGAGGAGAAGGTGCGAGATGAATGCTGCCGACATCTCGGCAGGGTCTTGGTGTCCATAAAAGGACAAGGGCACAGTACCTTGCTTTGGTATCCAGTCAGCGTGTGTGGCACCGAGTCCGGAATCAGCAGAGGGTATGGCAGAGGGTGTCCCACAAGGAGACAAAGTCGGAGCACTGCAAACAGCAGTGTGGAAAAGGTCAAAGTGCCTCAAGTGGAGGCGAAGTCGGCGCGGGATTGGTGTGGTACTCAAAATGGAAGTCGGAGAGGGAGTCGGCGATGGAGTAGAAGGTTGGAGGAGAACAAGCTAGTGGACTTGTCTCTTAACTCAAACTTGGCCTTCCTACCATGCTTCCTATGAGTCCAGGGATCCAGGTAGCGGGAATGAAGTGGCCTAATTGGCCCAAAGGGTGCGGAGGCGACAGATGGAGGCCGGTTGGGCAACTCACATCATGTCCAAAGGTTCAGAGGTGCAGTGCATGGAGGACAAGAGTCCACTCAACATGACCACGGAGTTTGGGGATGTGGCACAGGGAGGACAGAAGTCAATTCACAAGGCAGCCACAAGCAGAGGGGTCAAATGATGACACATGGGAGACCACACAAGTGACTCTCATAGTGCCCAAAGGAACGGAATGTGATAGAGTTCCCAGCGGTGCGGCAGTACAAGGCACAGTACCACTGCGGCATGGTGCAAACTCATCACGGAAGGAAATGGTGGGGTTGAGACGAGGTCCTCAGAGTGCTGGAGCACAGGCAGAGGGTAGACTCGCTCAGGGTGTTCAGGTGGTTAGCCTGCCAAGGGCCGGGAATGTGCTGATTCGTGGCATCTGGTATAATAATCAGCTAAGTGGCAACAGTGTGACCAGGAGAACGGGGATGAAGGACTCGGGATCCCATTTGGTGATGGCACAAGGAGGTACTCCATGCCACTATGGTAATTACGGTGAAGGTGGCGATAGTGGGATTGACAGGATGGAGTCCTATGGCCATTTGGGGAATCGGAGTCAACTGGGGGAGCCAAACAAGCTCGGAGTGGGGTACCTAGGCATGGGTGGAGGAGAACATCTAGTCCTCAACTGGGTTACAAGGACCCGGCCAGGTGGGTACGGAACCAGTGGTGTTGTATCATCAGATATGGGCTCAGAGGTCATTGAGGGTTGGAATACAGAGTCGGCCATACTAGGCCTTCTGCAATGACTGTCCTATGAGGTCGGGAGAGGACTGTAGGGGTGTGCACTCAGGCACCGAAGGGTCAGGAGTGGATAGGGATGATGTCCATGTGGTGAGGGAGGATCGGCATCACACACGGGCTTGCTCCAGGCTATAGTGGTGCAGTGGTTGACAGGATGATGCGGCAAAAACTCCTAGGTGAAGACCAGTCATAGGCCAAAAGTTGTTAGGCATGGAGTCCTTATCCCCCTCTTAGGGAAGACGTCCCATTGTCTAACTGCACTTATAGGCTTGTACTGAGTCTTCTGGGGACAGCGGTGGAACATCACAGTGTTGGGAGAGTACTTCAACTATTGGACAAGCCAAAATAGCTGAAGCCGGAGGGTGCAGCGCTATCAGGGTAATTCCCAATAAACTACCACAGGTGTTTGGGATTCCACACACAGGCGGAATAGCAAATTTTCTTCCTCAAAGTCGGTCCTAAGGTTAAACCCATGATAAAACATGGTATACCCTTGGAGTTGGCAGAGAGGTTGATGGTGATGGGGTGTTAGCCCATAATACAAGGCCAGTGACGGCCAGGTGGGGTGTCAGCCAGCAGTGGTGAAGCCAGTGACCGGTAATGTTGGAGGGTGCAGGGCTTGGGTGCTCAGATGCTCAGGATGTGTGGCCTATAACGTCAATCACTCAATGGAGTATCATGACTAGAGTCCATGATCCTAGCGGTAGAGCGGTGAAGTCTGGCAAAGCGGAGTAGAGTCGGAGTGGAGTGTTTGGGGTTGGACTGGGTGGGCCGTTGTCTAGATGCGGTATGTTCAAGTACCATTGCTCAATGGAGCCTCAGGGAGAACAACCTTGTCATAAGACAAGTGGGATTGCGGCCCATCCAACAAAGTGATGACAAGGCATCGGCAAAATAGGTGAAGGTGATGGGGAAACAAAGGGTGGAAGCGGCACAAAGGTGTGCTATCCCAGGATGGTATACCTAGCATTACTAATGGAATGCCTGGCAGTCAAAGTGCATATGTGGCAAATCGGCTTGAATACCAACCAATGGGAGTACTGCCCAAAGGCGGCCAGGGGTGCACAGGGGTACTAAACTGGAATACTCAGACGTTCAGACTGATTTACTTGCTCAAAATCCCGGTTGCTCAATGGAGCGAGGTGGGTGAGTGTAGTTGGTGTCCCAGAAACGGTAGGGTAAGATCCATCTAGTGAGGTGACATTGAAATGTCCAAAATGATTGCACCGGTAGCATAGCAGGTTTGATACTTGTTGCAGGCCTGGATACTGGTTCGCCGGTAGTACCTCAACAACAGTTGAAGTGATAATCAGCAGTGAGCCAGATCATCGGGGGGTGACAAAAAAATCCTCAGTGGCAAGGAGACAGTGACCAAAAAAATTGGCAAGAGGACAGAGTCCTCAGATGGAGTGGATGGTGTTCCCAAAAAGGAAACAAATGTCCCAGAAGAACAGAAACAGAAACAGAAAACAGAGAGACATTGAAAACGAGTGACATGTTTCAAAAATGGAAGTAGACCATTAGAGAAAAACAGAAACAGAAACGGCAAAATGCCGGTTTTGGCAAGCAAGCCTTTAACGGCAAAGGTGATGAATTTTTGGGGAAGTCATATTTTTATTTGGAAATCTTAGGAACAAGAAAAACAAGGATTGGACGGGAGACAGAAGTCCCAGAAATGGAAAACAACCTAGAGCCGGGGCATGTCCCCTTGAATGGGAAATTGACCGTAGTCAAACCAAAAAAGGAAACAGAAAGAGAAAACAGAAATGGAGCAGACTATTTGTTTTGTCTCAAGAGAGACACCCAGTTTGATTTCCGGAGGTGCGGCCTTGGTTGCTCAGGCCAAAGGTGCACTAACAAGAGTTTTTGGCAATCTGTAGCCGTTAAGGCCAGAAAGCTGCAAACTAATGCGGGGTTGTGAAGTGGCAAGCTTCAACAATGGGTCAAGAATATAACCGAGGTCATTGGCAGTCCCTAGCCGTCTAGACTGGGCTAACTGCAGACTAACAAGGAGTTGTGAAGTGGTGAGCTTCAACAACGGGTGGAGGTGTAGCGGTGATCTTTGGCAGTCTTTTGGTCATCTAGGCCTGGACTTGCTGCAGATTAGCGGGATTGCAGAAATGCGGAGATGGTCAGTTCCAATCGACCTAACGGGTTTCACAAGCATCTACAGATGCATCCTAGGGTACAAGATAATGGCAGAGGGCAGGTGTATGGGTACTGTCTCGCCGAGACTTTCACCACACTCCTAACCACTCTGGCCTAACAGAAAACGGCATCTAGCTGAATGCAGGGGTGACGGTGAACTCAATCATCAGCGGACTGAAGAGTGCTGGATGCCAGCAGGGAAAACCCATAAGGAAATCCAACCATGATGTGACCAGCAGCGCACTAAGTGCCTCCAGCGATCAACAGTTAGAGATCCGGGTGAATACCCAGCGGCTTGGAATGCAGGATTGGTAACCGAAATTAATGGTATTGCAGGTGAATGAGCAGGAATGCCTGGATGACTGAAATGTCATGTGGCATGGGAAAGCGGGGAACAGGATGGCAAAGAGGGACAACGGCAGCACAAGCCAGACTAGAAGTAGCCTGACAAGCTGAACACTCCCCCCTGGAGATGTGCTCATTCTGCATTGGCAATACCCCCCCTGGGAGCAAGCCAATTGGCGTTGTCTGAGTCGAAATGGATGAGGAATGCCTAAGTTAACCTACTCCCAGGACTTTGGAAGAGGCATCGGGGTGCAAAGTGGTGGCGATCTTGAAATCAGTTGCACACTTGCTGAAGGTTTGTCAGAGTTAAATGAGTGAAGGAGTGCCTATCTGAACTGCTTCCAGGACTTTGGAAGAGATGCCCACAAGGGCTCAGGGTGCCAGTGGCTTGCTAGTGGCGTCAGAGGGGTCGGATTGGAGATTGGGATTGGTAGAAGTCGGGTTTCCAAAATCTGATCGAGGTCAGATTGGGACTGATGGGGGTTGCGATAAGACTGGATGAAGGATCAGAAAGGACAGGAAGGGACTACAACTCAGGCTTTCTGATTGGGGTACAATCTGAAGCAAGAGTGGTGTAGCCAGAGTGTCATATCCATCCCCAGCCATCGACTTCCGGTCCCTCCGTTCCCTCCGGTCTAACTCTGCTCCTCCTTCACTAACCTCGGAGCTCCTGTATTCCGCAATCCTCTCGGTACCCCTCAATGGTCACCACCCCCTCATTTCAATTTATTACCTACACCTCCCTAAGTACAGAGCCCCAAAGACTTCCGGACAGCTCCGACATCCACTAGCGCACTCCTGCCTCCGTTGGGCAATACACTCGCCTGCCCTGCAGAGCCCAGCTTCGGGCCTATCCCTCCTTTCCGTTTCTGGGTTATCGCCTGCCTTTCCGCTAACCCCACGACCTGACTCGTCAGTAATATTCAGTCGGCTAATGTTTAACCCCATTAGCTCCACTCTGTTCAGCTCTGCCAATTGCGGAGCCGTCTTCACTGTAACCATATATATATCCCGCTTGTACATAGGTTACACCCCAGTAATAAAATCAACTAGAGTTACCCCCTTAGGTTCTGATTGCCAGTCAGTAAGTTAGGGCACGGACGTGTCACTAGGCACAGCGCTCTTGGCAGAAGTCACTGAGGCTGAAGCCCTCTGCTATGGAGACACTCCTTCGTCTTGAATCTGGTCTCTGACACAGAGTCGGGTTGGAACTGAAGTGTCGCACATCCAGTGAATAACTGGTGATCGCCGCCTGATGTGGCAGAACCTGCCACTCTTTTCACTCGCTAAGATATGTATTTGGATGCGTACAACAGAGACTTAATTCGGGGGCAGAATCAAATGGTTTTTCACCATTGTCAACGTGGAATACAGCACTACAGACACAAAGGATGTCACAATCAGAGGGGCAGAGAAATATGCGGCTAGGATGAGGGCAGTGTGGCAGTCGCTGAGGAAGGAAGCCACCCATCTGACTGTAGGATTTTTATCGTGCAAAGTGTTGAGCAGATGTGGGTGTGAGACAAAATCAAAGAAACCTGTTATGTCAAAAGCGAGTGAAGTAGCTGTAAGTTTGTGGTTGAGTGCTGCCTCCATATCATGGATGGCTGAGAGGGTGTTGTCTGCTGCAGATCGATCTCCCTCTCATTCCTCCAAATTGGGTGACTGGAAGGAGTTCGTGTTGGCTGGCATAGTATGAAAGCCGGATAGCAACAATGGACCTCTAGGAGCTGTATAGGTCTGTAGGAGCAGGGGTGAGTGTAGTCTGCCTTATTAGGTTTATGCAGTCGTGGAATGGAACAGGGTGGTAGCTAACTTTGATGGCTGCTTGGACAATAGGCATGATTTCCCTGTCCACAACACTCCAGGCTATTTTGTAAGCTGTACCACAGAGTTTGCTGGTGCAGGGACATTGAATGACGCTGCCTTCAATAGGGCATGCACCTTTCGTGATGGAGTACCACATGATGTCGATATGTTTATGATCGAGGTTGACAGCCGGAGGGTTGGGGGATGAGGGAGAAGGTGGCTGCGGAAGGTTTGACTTGTTCATCCCTGTTGTCATCTTGCATTTCTGGACTCGGAGACATTGGTGAAGAACTCCTTTCTGCAAAGGCAATCGGATGCATCGTTGTATGTTGATTGAAGCTGGGTGCAACTGTTGTCTGTTGCCAGCAGGGGGATTGGGGACAGGGCTGCCCCAATTGGGGGTTTGTGTTCATTTCCTGGTGTCTGTCTGGAGCTACGGTTCATAGCCATTGGTTATCGTGAGGTTGAAGGGCAGTTAACAAGTCTGAGAGGGTGTAGAGCGTGGTTTTTCAAAACGCATTCGATTGTGGTGGTGGTGGCTGTCATGGGAGTTGAAAGGGCATGTGAATCGGAAGGGGCCCTTGACAGCAGGTTGCGCAAATACTTACAAACCAAATGCGGGAACTTAGCATGATTTTGGAATACAAGTGATAGACCCTGGGTTAGCCAGGTAATTTGCAATAATAGAGGACCTCTTGCATGGGAATTCAGTTCACGCTTTCAAGACCCGCTACAGAGTAGCGGGAATAAGATATTCAGTGACCTAGAAACCCATCTGAGTACCTATCCAAGGCCCCAGAGGGTCAGAGAACGCGGGTTTGAGCTATACTAGCATCAGGGACCCAAGAATCCCTACTGAGAGCAATCCAGCTTCAGTGGGAGTGGTTTTCATGTGATTATCGGCCATGGGAAAGATCCGTGATCGGTGACATGGCACGGTATTGCAGGGAAACTGAGATTGGAGTCAAAACTAGGAACCATGTTGAGACAACCTAGGGAGAGAGCTCTAATATACTGTTAGGCACTGGTCCGGGGTCGGCACCGAGGGTCACCATTGCAGGCCGCTATAGGCCGTGATGGCCATGATGCTGCAAACAAGGCCCAAGGGTAGGGCATTTGGCCTCAGTGACTCTAAAGGAGCACTGTGCCCCCTAGTTGTCTCTTGGCCCTCATTTTGGACTTACTGCACTCCCACCTCTCCTCCTGCTTGTCAGGGCACACACCCTGACTAGCCTGGACCCAGACCCACATGTGTGCTTCTGCCCCACATGCTCCACATGCTGCATGCTCTGGGTTTGGTTCCCATCCTTCATGTGACTTCTGGGTATCCCCAGAAGTTTTCGCCATATTGGGGCCACTGCAGGAAAGTGAGAAGTTAACCCTCTTCTCACTTTCTTACCCACAGCAGGCAAGTGTGCATTACTTGCCCTTTGTTTATTTCACTTTCTTACCCACAGTAGATTGTGCCCTGGACAGGGCTGTTTTGTCAGGGGACGACTCCCGGGTCCCCATGACCCTCCCCTATGGCCCACAGCCTCAGGTCTGGCCAGCCCTATCCAGGGCACAATCCTACTGTGGGTAAGAAGATGGTATAAAAGAAGGGCAAGTATATACACTTGCCTACTGTGGGTAAGAAGATGAGAAGGAAGCTAACTTCTCATCTTCCCACAGTGGCCACAATATCAGCAAAACTTCCGGGGATACCCAGAAGTCACATGAAGGAGTAGAACCGGGCCCGGAGCATGCGGCGCGCGGAGCGTGCGCGCGTGCGGGAAGCGCAGTGGGTGGAAGCGGGTCCGGACGCGGGTCCGGGTCTGGGCTAGTCAGGGTGTGTGCCCTGACATGTTTACAGGTCAGGTTGTGGGTTGTAGAGAGAGGGGTCATGGGGACCCAGAGGTCATCCCCTGACACTGCTCCTCTGGGCCTGCACCCTCTTTACCCCCTCTCAGATGCACCATTGAGTCAAACCCTTGACCCTTGATGTTGTTCCTTTTCTTAGACCCCATTGTCTCCACTCAGGCTCCTTGTCCCAATTCAGCCCCCTTTGTTTTCTCTGACCCTCCTTATATACAATGTACATAATTACTTGTAACCTCAGTCTGAAAATTGACTTGAAACCCCACCCAATTTCCCCTAGAGACTTTCCATTGTTAGCTCCAAAATTAATGACAAAACAGCAGTGGCACAGTGCTCCACCTGAGTTGCTGAGGCCAAGGTCCTCATGTATTAAGTCTCCATTCCACTTCTGGAACCATCTGAATGTGCCACCTTCTAACAAGAGCCACAACCCTGGGTGCATGGCCATATCTACACCAAATCTTCATGGATTTTGGCAATCAAACTGGCAATAATTTGAGAGAAATCAAGTGTTTCATGTAACCCAAAGTATTTTCTGTATTTTTTGAGAGTGCAGTAAGCAGAATAAGTGCACATATAGTGAACCAGCTCATCTGAATTCCTTCATATAATCTGGGACTATTGAATCACAATGAGATACAGAAAAAGCCTTAATTCATGTGACAAAAATGGTACCTACCACATAGCATTTGATGGAGAATTGAAGGAGAGACAAATGGGGGGAAATTTGGTTGCACCTTGCACACTCAAGCCATGTGCTGCTCAGTCATGACTCTCCATGAAGAGTCAGGAATATTCATGAAGGGTCATGAGCATTCATGTGCAGGTATGGGTATTTTTGGGCATGCTCATGAATTCCTGTGAAGAGTCATGACCATGTACAACCATGCATGAACATTCATGATGCATGGCTTCATGACAATTTCATGCTGTTTCATGAAACTTCATGAAGGTTCATGCTTGCCAAAAAAAATCGACTTTTTGGGTGGAAAATTAATGCTTTCAATATAAATATTGTATACAAGCATGAACCTTTATGATGAAGTGGATTACACTTTTTGATAGTACCTCAGCCAAACATAGGCTGGGAATCAGCTATTGCATCATCAGTAGCTGCCCAAATGGGTCAACTCTGTCAAGAGTTGAAAGAGATGAAGTCCCTTGTAGGAGGGAGACAAGGAAGCAACAGCAGCTCCTCATCCAGGCCATCCAAATGGGCATGGTCTAACAACTTGGGGGTGTCAGAAGACACCTCACCCATTGGAGGCATGAAGACAATAGAGCATGCAGAGATGCCAAAGGCATCTTTGCCTTCCTGAAAGATACAGAGAGAGAAGTTGATCCCCAGAAGAGGGAGATTGAACTACTGAAACGTGATGTTAGACACTGATCTGGGGTCGGCACCAAGGGTCGCCATTGCAGGCCGCTATAGGCCGTGATGGCCATGATGCTGCAAACAAGGCCTGAGGGTAGGGCATTTGGCCTCAGCGACTCTAAAGGAGTGCTGTGCCCCCTAGCTGTCTCTTGGCCCTCATTTCAGACTTACTGGGGTTGCCTTGCTGGGGTCAGGACTTAATGACCGAGGGTCAAAACAAACAATAACAGATAAATAAAGGAAGGAGTGTAGGGCCACAATAGCAGCGATGGTATCGTAGCGGCACTGGACTTGGAGTTGGGCATGGGAATGGTAGTGGCCCTGTAGGGGCCAAGTGGGCAGGGTAGAGGAGTTGTGCTGGGCACAGTGCCAGAGGTGGACTTGGGGCAGGAAGGTTGGTGTGGCTGTGGGGGAGTCGGCCAGGTGCAGGGGACCCTAGGGGCAAGCAGGGGAGTGAGCAGGGAGTCCTCAGGGAGGATAGGGCTTAGGTCAGGGCTCATGCTCACACTCACATAGCAGGAATGGCCTCAGGCAGCATCGGGATGGGCAGGGAACAGGCCAGAATGCACAGCCATGACACATGAGCTCAAAGAGGCACATGCACTGGTAGACCTTTGTCAGGGCCCGGCCTTGGACTCGGAGGCTCCCTGACCTCAACCCCCATCTAACCTATCCTCACACTATGTGGGGCATGAGATGAGAAGAAGGGTAAAGGTCTCATCTCCCTGCATGGTTGCTATATAAAGGAATGGGTCACATGCCCACAACTATACAGCTCCTAGAGTTGTGTAGTGTGACCCAGAGGGAACATCAGGCAGCAGTGCCCAGTAAGCATGGGAATGTTCTGGGTGAGTTGCTCACCCAGAATTGTGGCTGTGACCCGTGGGAACATTCTGGGTGAGCTGCTTGCTCAGAAAGTTCCCATGCTATCCTGTGCATGCATGTACACAACACACAAAGGCAACAACAAGGCAACAATCAAAGAATAAAGGGGGTAAAGTAGGTGGGGAGTCCGGGGCACCCTAAGGCAGAGTGCTGAACCCTGACAACCTTGCTGCCAAACCCATTATGATGGAGGCCTCCCAGGTCAGGGGGAGGGGATACAGTGCCAGGCCTCATGAGGCACGACCCCATGCAGGGACTAGTGCACCAAGGGGGGGGGGCACCAACTATCCTGCCACCCTGTGGGCAGGCAACCCTGTCCAGGTTGCATAAGGGCCCACCCTCAGGAGGGCAAACCCATGTCAAGGGGAGGAGGGAGAGCAGTGGGCCACCAACAGCAGACCCCAAAGCAGGGACCACTGCCAGAGGTGGTGGGCTGCTGAGTACCTCAGCACCCTATGGGCAAACTACCCTGCAGGGAAGTGTCCACATGTTATATGAGACTGCTGAACTCAACAAGTTTGGCAAAGTTGAAGCTCCTGTCGATGTAACAATCGACCCCAACTTCCCCATGAGGAGAATAGCAGGGTCAGAAGTGGCACACAATGCCACATATGCTTGGTGGACAAGTGAGTGGAAAAGCATTTGTACAATGGTATGAACAAGCCGAAGCCACCTTCAAAAGTGGCAAGGTACACAGAGTCCTTTGTGAAAAAGCGAAGGAAACTGAGAAATATTTCTTGGAGCTCCTGAGTATTGCAAAACTCATGGGGGAGTACAACTCCCCAGAGAACAGGGGAAATTTTTCCTGGGAAAGTCTAGGCAAAGCTGCCTATGTGAAGTCCCAGTTCAAACCGCTCAGGACTCCTGAGGAACACACTGCAAAAGCTGCAGGGTGGGAAGCGAAAGCTTCCAAGTACTGAGAGAGAGATGCAAGTCTCCACACTGGACAAACAAGCCAGCAACCATCCTTCCCCACAGGAAGAACGGTAAACTTACTGTATTCTACACCTGAGCCAAGTGGCTTGGGAACACAACAACCCACTCCCACCCAGGGAGCGCTGAAGGAGAGAACAAAGGAAGGTCAGTTGGGAGGTTCAAATGAGACCACCACCAAGCTGTTCCCTGGTTCTTTAGTTAGGATGGGGAAGTGTACTAGTAATTTTTGTTGTAATTATAGTACCAATCTGAGTGTTTTGGCTAATTCTATTTTTATGGGTTAGTCTAAAAGTTTCTGGTAATTGACTTACAGATAAACCAAGCCCTGTGGAGCTGTTCCTTTATTGAAATTTCTTAATTTGTCTAGGTGTAATTCTGTGTAGTGTTGTTTAATTTGGAATTTAACTTGAATTAAATCTTCTACTTGGTGAATTTAAAGATTCTAC
>QLPJ01016056.1:689-11279 GCA_003314235.1 Cantharellus cinnabarinus | reverse complement strand
GCAAGCTGCTCGGTGAAGTGGGTCAAAATAAGCATTAACAAAATTCAAATTAATCAAGATTAGTCCCATCTCTTTTCGTTCACTCTCAGCCGGGGAGAGGGGATGAATCCAGCGTACTGCGACCAGCGTAGGGCCAGACCACACATGATGCGACGATGAGCAAGGTAAACTCTTGATATAAATGATGTAATCTTCACCCAAGTACATATCTACTGCTGCGCTTGCAGAGCGGGACGTCAGGTGGAGTCGAGAAATCAAACTGAAAGTGAATTTAAAGATTCGACACAACCGCATATATCTGCTCTTACTGTAAGTATATCATCTTTGCATATCGCGCAATGGGGCATCTTCATTCCAATTTCCAGAACCTTCCGACTCTGAGCTACTGGTTTCTGGCTTATCAATATAGGGCTTATCGCAATGTGCATCATGCATATGAAATTCTAAGGAAACACGCAATATAAGTGTCAGAGTCCCAAGGTCCGACGGTGTTCACTATCGAGACATGCCTGCCACTCTATAACTCACCAAACACCTTGCCGCCGCTCTCAAAGAGCCATCCCCCAATCTGAAAACTGCTCTGCGGCTGTGTGACGCCTGGACCTCGTACTCTTATGACACCATGAAGGCCATCATAGATGAGTGCGTCGTGGACGACTATGTCTGGAACGCACTTCCAGAGTCCATCATCTTGCCGGGATGGAATCAGATGAAAAAGTCAGAATTCATCGAGGCATTCGGTACCGCTTGGTGGCCAGCGATGAAAGGAATGCAGGTGCGCAGTCCGATTATGCATGTGATAAGTGCGCACCGAGAAACTTCTCGTTTAGATGATCGTCTTAAACATGGTGGAAAACGAAAATAACGTAATCCTCTACACAAAGCTGGGGGTGCGTCCATTCA
Source organism: Cantharellus cinnabarinus (assembly GCA_003314235.1). Classification (NCBI taxonomy): domain Eukaryota; kingdom Fungi; phylum Basidiomycota; class Agaricomycetes; order Cantharellales; family Hydnaceae; genus Cantharellus; species Cantharellus cinnabarinus. The sequence continues at coordinate 10,376 of QLPJ01016056.1, read as the reverse complement.
TGACTATGCTTTTGCACTGGAGTGCTGAATAGCCCCTAAATGTAGCCTTCTGCCGTCTCAGCGGAAGGAAACCCGATCGCTACTTCATACGTACACAGGCTTCAACGCCAGCGGGAAAGTCGTGGAGCAAAGGGACTTCCTAGATACCAAGTTCATACATGATTTTTGGTGGTCAGAGCCTCAGCGAAGCATAGTAGCGGAAGGAAGCCCTATAGCAGCTGGAGGAAATCGCTGACCAAGACTTAGTTCTACTTTGTTTCCGGTCGATGTACACGGTTCAACGAATATGCGATGCTTTTGGCCAAATAACAATGTAACATTTGACAGTCATCGGAACACCAGCCCACTCCTGAGGGTTCGCCCCACTTGAATCAGTTTTTCGCAGTGGTAGAAGTCCATCAAGTCGCCAGAGCGAGAATAGTGCGCCTGTAAGTTTCAAAGGAATCATGAGCCAAACCGGGGGGAATAGTTCTTCGGAAGTAGATCTGAATTGTGTTGTTTACTATTCGAATAAACATTGGTTGAGCGAGGTGCCGCTGAACGCACGCTTTCAGCGGCGCTGAGCAACCAATCAATAAGCTGCTCAGTTTGAAGTTGATATAAGTCTGTCACTCAGGTTTCATGGCAAAGCTCCTGCAGCCGAGTTGTGAAAAGCGGTGGTATGTTCTCGAATCTGGGAATGCTTAGGAGCACGAGCCTGAGAGAGGGTCGAGCACCGTTCCAGCGAAGGTATTTAGCCAGTGTAGGGTCTCAAAGCGGGTGGTGAGATGTCTGCACTTTCTGCAACGTCGCCGAGGATCCTGCAGTAGCTATAATAAGGAGAGGTGGTGCTACAACCCCATTAGGAGGAGGTTTCAGGACTAGAAGACAGATCCCACGAATGAGTCACATGTAGCACGAATGGCAGCCAGAAGTGAGAGGGTAGCATGGCGAACCAAGAGTTGATGAAATTACTCATCCAGTACCGCTGAAAAAAATAGAGATAGGAGAATGTCACGAGATTCTTTGCGTCTTTAAGACTGGTCATCTTCGAAGACAGTCGATAGGAGGCCAGGTACGTAATGTGCCTGCTATCTGACAACTTTACTTCGTGGGAGCAGACTTCTTTCCCGAAGAGGGGGTCCCATAAATGCATGGTGACGAAGCTGTGATTTTCCAACTTCTATTGACCTAGTTGAACGTAAGATCGATAGATCTAAGCTCCACCCAGACTCCTGCCCAAGTCGTCTTTCAAGTTTATGCGCTTGGGGTTTGCATCTGACTTTTAGGGTGGATTAAACCCCTAGACCTTGTCAGGGGGCGGAAGGCCCTTTACCCCTAACCCATCTCGACATTGCACGGATTTACATGTTCCATTCGGGTCTCGTGTTTTGGTTCCTGCATGCCCGCGCCTATAGCTCGGTGTCCAGTACTTAGTCAAAGTGGGACGCGTAGTCTTTGCCTCTCTGATACGCGTTATCAGACTGTCGGACATCGACCTTGATACCGAGCTCTCCGGCCCTGCCTCACGGTGCGGCCGAGGAATTTCTAACAACGGGTCAATTCTGCTTCGGGGATAACGGGCCCCTTCTGGCAAATCTCAACCGAAACAATCCATGCAAAGGATTTTGGAAACAGGCTGAGGACCGGAAATACAGTGGGTATTACGTCCAAGGACGAGTGGTTGAGTTACAGGAACTTTAGAGAGGCGCTGCTGCACAAGAAGGCTCAATCGGAATGTTTGACTCGGAGTTTCCCGTCAGGCTCGAGGTTGTTGGATGTATGATAGTTATGATACCGTAGATAAGCTAGGTTAAATTGGTCACTTAGAAGGGAAATGGGGGACAAAGTGTAAGACATTGTTGGAGTAATAACGACGAAGATGAACGGTCAAGAAGGTGAAAGTGGTGCTTCATCGGTACACGCTATTTCTTAACAGATCCGGCACCATGTGTGGACAACTGCCATAGGTTATGACGGAAGAGGAATCCATCTGTAACCTTAAGCTAATTATGATCAAACTCCACAGCATACATTTTAGGACCCGAGCTTCGCGGTATGACAAGAAATCCCTATAACTTCGCCTTGACAGCGCTAGACCGTTTTTCCCGACCCAAAAAGGCATCTCGGACGTGCCTACGTTGTACCTTTCCTGTCGCGGTTTTCGGGATAGACTCCGTAACGAGGATCCTGGTGGGAATTTTGAACTGATCAACCCAAGAGAGCCGTGTCAGCAGGCCATCCAGCACTTCCCGAGATATTCCAGCGTACCTTGGACAACTTGGTCCCCAACTCCCCTTGAAGTCTCTTCTCCACTTCATCCCCGTTCTTCCCCAACGCTTCACCAGCATTGCCACTCTTGAGCACAACAGCCGCCCAAACGATTTCTCCATACTTATCATCAGGAACACCAAACGCAACAGCCTCTCCTACACCTTTGATCCCCAACAACGCATGATCGATCTCCAAAGGTGATACCTTTTCTCCCCCTCTATTTATAAGTTCTTTGAGGCGTCCTGTTAATTGAAGATGGTGGGGTGGATTTGGTTGGATGAACCCTTGATCTCCCGTTCTGAAGGTGCCATTGTCAAGCATCGCAGATTCTCGCAAAAATCGTGAGACATACCTAAACCAACCCCCTTCCCAGAATGCCTCCCTATTCACACTCTCGCCAGCCCAATATCCCTTCGTAACATTCTTCCCTCTGACACAAACCTCGCCCAATTCACCCCTCTTGACCTCTCTCCCATTACCCACGTCTCTGATGCAAACCTCCACACCGACGCCAACCCCAACGGTTCCCGGCACCCTTTCTCCTCCTTCTCCCTTTTCACTCTTCACACGACTGAACGGAGCTAAATTAGACGTCATCTGATGTGCAGCCTCCGTCATTGCATACGCTTCCAATACAGGCGCCTTGAACCTCTCCTCGAGTGCCCTCAAAGTACTCGGGCTCAAGGAACTACTGCAGCTTCGTATAAACTTTATCTTGGGCAAGGTATTCGGAAGTGGGGTGTTCAGAAGGATGGTATGGATTGTTGGTACGGCTGTGTACCACGTGCATCCCTCAGAGATAAAATCCTTCCAGAACGTCGATGCCGAGAAGGGTGAGCCGGAGAGCGAGGGCGTAGGGATAACAACGGTCCCACGAGAACGTAAGGGGGAGAGGAGACCTGCTAAGAGACCGTGGACGTGGAAGAGTGGCATAACGAGGAGGGATTTATCTGTAGGCTGGAGGGAATAGGTTTGAGTTATGTTTTTCATCGTTGTGATTAGATTTAGGTGGGAGAGGGGAACACTTTTTGGACGTCCAGTTGTTCCTTGTGGTGTGAATAATACATTGTTAGAGTCGAAGGGTCCGTGGGCATGAAAGAGAATATGCATACCTGATGTATGAAGGACGAGCGTGATATCATCTGGAGAAGGATTCTCATACTTATAAAGCTTTGTGCCCCTAATCGGCACCCCAACCGTCGCCAATTTCCTCCCAGCATCCTTCACACCTGAAAAAAGCCCCGACCGATAGATCACTCTGAGCAAAATATCTCTATCTTCTTCAAGTATAGAGATTTCCGCTACTCGCACACCCACTTCTTTTGCGGCTTGTAAGGCATTTTGAGCGCCTTTTGAGATGCCCGAACCTGGATAGAGTGTTGATAAGACGGGGAGGACGAGAAGCGTTGGTTTCGTATCTTCAAGGTAAAACTTCACTTCGTCAACGGAATAGGTTGGGTTTAGAGGTGCTGCAATGGCTCTGAATGAGGTTAAATATCTGACCAGTGGATGCCAGAATTGGGCTTGGACTTACCTGGCAATGCCAGTCCCCAAAAATGTCACGACAAACTCCAGGCCATTGACTAACGACGAAGCAATGACATCTCCTTTGCGAACGCCTAACTCTTGCACAAGTTTGTTCCTAAAACCGGACACGAGATCTCTGAGTGTGAGATATTTAACGTGACGCGCAGCGTCATTTGGAGATGTCAACGTGAGCGCAGGAGATGGAAGGGGATCTAAGAGCTCCAACAGTGTATCCATTGATAATGCAAGGTCCCAATCGAGGGGTGGGTGCCAATGTTTGAACAATGGGGTTGAACGACTTTTCGGTCAGCCCCGGGTAAATGTGGGAAAGGGTCATGGTCAAACAGCCAACGTTACAACCTTGACTTGCTTCGATGGTTAGCCTCCTTTTCAATTTAGAGTGTGCAAGTATCGCCGGCACACCGTCAAATGATCTCTACCTCTCGTGCTTGATCACCTGTTGCAGTACTAGTGCTACTTGCATGTGGTGACCATCCTGCGCAACGGATTAGCAGGCAATTTCTATTATATTATATACATATGTGCTCGGACCCTCCGTTCTTCTTGCTGAACTGCATGATTGGGTGTACGTGTTCTTGGTAGCAGTGTCATGATAAGCGAAGTGCGAGACTAGCATTGCAAGGAACAGCGCCAAAGTTGGCATATCTCTTAATCTTGTTCTATTTCTCATAACTATAATACAAAGGAGTTCTAGCTGGGCTTCTCACCCCTGAATGACGTGTAACCGCTGTCACACTCAACATCCTTCTTCAACTGTTATTGGAGCCCACGGTCGGAGGCTGAGGTGCAGTCTAATTGGTGCCGTATATAGTTAGTTGGTATATATCATGAGGTGGAGGGGTCAAGAAGGTCTTATACGTTGAAATCCCACTCTTTCGTGGAAGTTCTACGTAAAATTTCCCTCGCTAGATTAAAAACCCTTAGGAGCTATTAGCGCCATATCTCGTAACATGTTATTACAAATACAACTGCTAGCCTCTCATCGGTTCCCGGCAGTATTAAAGGCCTTAATTGACCTTCCAAGCTACCTGCCTCTCGACACTCGGTAGCAAAATTAGCCATTCTCATTTTGCTCGAGTTCCGTAAAACACAACCCTTGCAGAAGTGGTCCCCTTCTCATCTTTTCAAAGTGCATCCCAGTCTTCAAGACTATGGTTCCGAGGCGTATGTTGACCAATGGCCAAAGCTATATAAGGGATGTTGTCGTCGCTTACTATTTACCCTTGACCCGTCGCCTCCCTTTCTGCGGCTTTGAAGGGACTCCCGAAGTACGAATTCTACACTTTGCCCTTTGAAGCCACAGCAGCTATAAGGGAATTCCTCGGAAGAATCTCGCTTCTGTCCATCGGCATGATCGTTATGCCGACCTCCATCATCTGCTGTATGGGCTAGACAAGGCTTGTCTTCTGCTTTCCCTACTATTTCTCCCTGCACCCTCTATTGGTTCCATGAGTGGTCTCAATGCACGCGACATTAACTTCTTTGTACAGGGATTGAAAATCCATTCCAGCCAAAGCCCCACGACTTGCTTGGGATCTACTCTTACGGAGGAGTTCCTAGCCAGCGGTTTCCACCAAGGTAGCACAACCGGTTAAGCAGTTCGGGGATTACGCCGAGGGCCGATGTGACTGAACCTAGGAAGATGGGGATTTAGACCGAAGTCTAGGTCGGTCATAAAGCAGATTGGTTGGTTTAGGAATTGTCGTTTGCATGGGGACTCGGTCTCGCCCGCCATCTCTCCTATCTTTGTGTTCCCCTCACACATATCCAATCGACGCTGAATTCTCATGATATGAGTAGCTATATTGAGTCGAACACTGGACGCAAGCTCTGTTGCACACATGCTCCCATGCCAATAGTCGGGTTTGTGCCCCGGACGCGTTTTCACGCATCTTGAGGTGTTCTTCACTCGTTGATGTATGTACATAACATATTTACTTCCTCCCAATGACAAGCGAGGTGTCATGCCACAGCATTTGTCTCCCCTGTCTGGTTTATGAAATGTTCCAACAATACGAAGATTTTAGGCTGGCAGACATAGAAGGACGGTTTTAATCTGTACGTTCACGATCGATGTCCACGTCTGCGCCAAGCCGCAAGCGGAATCGATCGGGTCCGCAGGAATACTTCCCTTCCAACAACTATGATATAAAGTGGATGTCCTCGCCAATGTCAAATCTGGTACATTCTACTATCATGCCAACACTCAGCATCCTCCCTCCTAGGTCAAGCTCATGGGCTGAGACGCTGACCTATTTTAGTGCGGTCGATGACACTGTGAGGGAGGGAGGAACCAGCAAGTCTTATATGACCGTAGTGAAATTTCCTCATGCCGATACCGCCTGTTTTCAAGGGTTCCTTGGTGAGTTGTCTGTGATTCAGCATGTCTATTTCGAGCGCCGTGGTCTTCCTGCAGTGTCTAATCCTTGAGCAGATACAACCACCCTTCGTGGTGCAGGCTTCGCTTCTCAAGCATATTATGGCCCTTTGCCAGCCGAGTTATCCCCTTCGACTCACTCCGGCATCAAACTCACCCTTCTGGTCCCAATCGAACCTAGTGGCGTCGATGCCACCAAAACATCCAGTTTCACTCCTGGAGGTGGTCTTCATTCCGTAACGAGATACGTTCTAAGCTTCAAGACCGACGCTCCACAACGTGAACCAGATGGTGGAAGGGGAAGCGTCATCACTTACGACTTGGCCTTCGAACCATCCAGCCCTTCTCCGGACCCTTCCAGCCCTTGGTCCCGTTCGGCTTTGGAAGCTGCTCGTGATCGGATTGATATGGCATCGTGGAACACGAGTTTGGGGGGCCGAACAGTGCTGGGACAGACGAAGTTGGTTACTTTAGGTGCATCGTGGTCCGATTTCGTGCCCACTCATCGTGGAAAAGAAGTTCCGAGGGACAAGGCGCCTCTTTTAGACCCCTCGGAAGTGAAGGTAATCAGCCTTATGGCACGAAGCGACTCTGGGGTATGTCAAGGATGAATGATTCTGTTTCCGTTAACCGAAAAGTTTTCTGCATCAATACAGGAACAATCGGGGCCTTTCGAACTGCACATCATATCACTGGATGCTGTGCCACAATGAGCTCTTCCACAACAGCTACGATTCCTAGGACGTGTTTTGGTTGTGTCCATCGGGATAATGCCCATACTCTACACAGTTCCCATGGTCCGCTAGGTCCATTGGCTAAGATAGAATTTTTAATGCGTGTAGGTCAAGTTGTGCTTTGGGAAGATGGCTGTTGTCATATCCAGTGGCGGCACAAACTGAGCCCATGTCAGTTGCGTCATGACTACTCTCAATAAACTAGGGCACAATCTATGGTGACCCTACATACCTGATCTTTCTCCCGACACCGACCGAATTCACGAAGAATCCCGCTGGCCGGGGTGTGAGAAGACGGACTTGTTGAAATCGCGAGTGCAAATTTGATTTAAGCAAATTTGCTGCGAGCACCCATTCCTCTTGTTTGCATCCCACGAAGAGAGAGCCTGGACCTGCATCCCGGTGGTTCGCGTTTTTTTAGTTCGGTGGAAGGGAGCGCGTGTTGTTAGGAGGCGGCACGTAAATGTGTAAAGTTGAGTTTTAGGATTGGTATACTTTCCTGAGGAGTTACTGATGCTGAAGATAGCTTCACGAGCTCGTAATACATGCATAGAAATATAATGAGTATAAAAGCTTGAGCAGCAGCTAAAGGGTATAGGGTCAGACTCGCACGGGAGGACTGAGGGAAAGGGAAAGTTTACAGTAAGCTTCGTCCTAATGATTATGTGACGTTGTGCTAGATCAGATATGTCTAACCCATGATAAGATTACATCAGGCAAATAGGAATAAGAAAAATTAGTATCGGAGGTATCTCGCATTAACACCGCGTTAAAGATAAGTCATCACCAACATGGTGATCCCGAGACCACAAGGGTCAACACATCAATGTGTGCGCCACTTCAAAAGATGGTCCCATTTACCATATTCAACAGAGACCATTTAGAAAAGTCTCATTTGGCGCGCCGATGCATATGTCGCGGACTCCCAAATGCCTATGGACTTCTGACAGGCTGGTGACAGTTCCCACGCCCAGAAATCTCGTGATTCGCTGAATCTGTATAAATACTGGGGAATTGCCCTCAAGGGGTGTTCACATTCGCAACTTCGCAGTGATTGGCGTCACTATCAATCACCAGGATCCTCCCAGAGAACCTATAGTAAGTCCCCTCGACGACGTTCATTGCAAGTTGTGGGCAAGAAGAATGCAACTTAATTGAGTTTCCGTCTTCCTAGTAGCGCTCCAGCAACGAACAACGCACAATGGCTACGAGCATCCCTCCTAACCCACTGAAACCTACGCAGCGCATTGTTACTGGCCATAGCGCGGAGGGGAAAGCCATTATTATCTGGGATGATGAGCTTGAAAGGATCCCTGTTGGGCCCGGAGTGGAGGACGCTGTCAAAACTACCGTCTGGGTGGAGAAGGAAACACCCGTGAAGAACTCTGTTGAACGGTAAGCCCAGTTATTCTCAACCCATATCTAAGACCTAATGATTTGCTTCTCAAAGTGTTGACCGCAAAGATATAGTCCCCGATCGCTTCAACTTGGCGCAAACTGGGGGATCCCACTTTATAATATTCGACGTAGCACCTGGAGGTGGTTCACCTACTGTGAGTGACCACGCATCAGTCGGTTGCGCTTGCGGGCGACGTACATTCATGTTCTCCTCAACAACTCTAGCATCGTCTCAACTCCCTTGATTACGGAATTCTTCGTGAGTCCCTAACAATCGTTGGCACAATTAGAACCCTTCTCGAACATTTGTTTTTAGTTGCTGGGGAGATTACCCTTCTTCTCGATGATGGCCTTGAACGAAGGCTCACGGAACCGGGAACTGTGGTCGTTCAACGAGGCAACATTCACCAGTGGATTAATCGTGGTAATACGTGGTCGAGAATTGCATTTGTTCTAATCGATGCCGTCCCGGTGCAAGTGAAGAACGCCGAAGGGAAAGCAGTTGACCTTCCAGAAATCTTTGAGGGCGGAAATTGCGATGCCACTCAGGCACAAAAGTGACTTCCTATATTTGGGAGTCCTAGCCTCATGTGTTTTCTCCTATCCAGGGACAATGAAGGGTCAGCGGAGAAACCTGTGTAACATCCAACAGATCGCTGCATCTGGAGTCTGGATCGAGAACATTGCTGTGCGATTTATTTCAAATTCTGTACACTAGCCAAGAGAACGTGTGGCTGTTTGTCCTGATTAGTACCACAAATGACAGAAACTGCGGAAAGACACGCGAGGGATATGTCATCGTGTGATAAGAAATGAAATGAGTGTCTTGGCTCTCCTAGTTGTGTGGTGTTTGAGACCGGAAAGGCGAATGTGACCATGACAGCGTAATGCTGCCCTGATGGTGAACGGAACATATCATTGAGTGTGCGAGGCTGAGGTTTACTGACCCGTGATGCTGACTTAAGTCTAATATCTCAGGGACGACTCTTTACCCCAGCGCGACCACTGGGATGCCGTCTGGTTCAGTGCGCGTGCCCCAGCTTGACGGCTCGTTGAGATCAGGCATAGTAGGATCAACATTCCTAGTGACCCTCACGAAGAGGTCTTGGCAAAGCACGAAGGCACCCTGGTAACCCCACTGCCTTGTCAAGACAAAATCCTCATCGTCTTCCTATTCCAGCCCCATAAGACATTATACCCATGCAGCCAGGGGAAAGACTCACATATACCCATCCAACCGCCACCATGCGCTTCCGCCTACACCACGGGAAAGAACGTAAATGCATAGGCCCCCCAATCCAGCGACTTATAACTATCATCCTCCTAAGTATTAGCGCAAGCGATGTGAAGGATGTGGCACCCCAAAAGACCGCCAGC
>QLPJ01016048.1:0-24327 GCA_003314235.1 Cantharellus cinnabarinus | reverse complement strand
GTGAAGTGGAGGCGGATGTCGAGGGCCTTACCAAGTGAACGGAAAAAATGGGAGACAAACTCCGGACCCCTGTCGGAGGTGACGTGGGATGGAACTCCGTGCTTGGAGAATACATGGAGGAGGAAGAGCTTAGCCAGTTCCGGAGAGGTGATGGTATCGTGGGTAGGGATGAAAATGCACTGTTTGGACAGGCGGTCCACAATGACCAAGATGGAAGTGAATCCGGAAGAGGAGGGTAGCTGTTTGATGAAATCCATGGAGATGGAGTTCCAAGGACGTTCGGGGATGGGGAGTTGTTTGAGTAAGCCGTAAGGCTTATGACGGGGGACCTTGGCACGGGCACACAAAGTGCAGGAGGATACGTAACTCTTGACGAAGTTACGGATGCCCGGCCAGGTATACTCATGACGTACTAGATCCAGAGTCCGGTTTTGCCCGAAGTGTCCGGACAGTTGGTGGTCGTGTTTGTCTCGCAAAATGCGGAGACGGAGATCGTTAGAATCCGGCACGTAAATGCAATTGTCCAGCCTTAAGAGGCCTTCGGCATCAACGGACCAGCAGGAGTTGGGGAGGTTGGGGGAAGCGAGATGAGAAGAGATTGAGGTGTCGGAGGAGAGGGAGGTTAGGATGTCTCGATGAAGAGCCTCTGTGTCAACGAGTACGGCTGCTCGGATTACTGTGGCAGCTAGGAACGTAGCTCATAAGGACGCAGTGAGCTGCTCCGAAGTGAAGATTGGTCAGAAGTTCTGCGGATTGACACGAGCGTAGTCCATATCCCCTTCTTTGGGATAGACGTCCCAGCGTCTAGTCAACGCATCTGGTTTAACTCCGAGTCTTCCGGGATGGAATCGGACTGTCATGTGGAATTGGGAGAGGAACTCTGACCAGTGGGCTTGCTGCCGGGTCAAGAGTTTGGTGGTGGAGAAATACTCGAGGTTCTTGTGGTGGGTGACGATGTCGATTGGGGTTCCTGAACCTTCGAGGTAATGATGCCATGATCGGAACGCATCATGAATGGCGAGCAGTTCCTTGTCATGGGTGTCGTAATTGAGCTCCGGCACCGAGAGTGTTCTAGAGCGGAAAGCGACAGGGTGAACCTCCGTCATCACAGTGAATGGAAAGGATTCCGGAGATCGCGTAATCGGAGGCGTCAGTTTCTACAATGAGGGGGGTGTCGGGTAGCCAATGTGTGAGGATAGGAGCGGAGGTGAAGGCTTCTTTCAAGGTGTTGAAAGCAGAGCGACAATCGTTGGAGAATAGCCAGGGGGCTCCTTTACGCATGAGGCGCGTCAAGGGGACCACAATGTCGGAGTATTGGTGAATGAAACGCCGATAGAAGTTAGTGAAGCCAAGGAAGGATTGGACATCCTTGACTTTACGGGGCTCGGGCCAATCTTGGACGGCTTTGGCCTTCTCGATGGACATGGTGAGTCCGGAAGGAGAGAGGCAGTAACCGAGATATTCCATAGTGTCCATATGGAACTCGCATTTCTTCGGATTGGTGTATAGGCCGTGTTTGCGGAGTCTCCTAAGAACTTCTTGGACATGCTCCTGATGCGAAGCCATGTCTTCCGAGTAGGTAAGGATGTCGTCTAGTGTCACAGCTGTGCATTCCGGCCCGTTAGCCGCCCGTCCCGATGCCGCCCGAGCCCGTTCCCGCTATGCAAGCGTGAGCGCGAGCCCCAACCTCAGCCCTATCCTCCCTGAGGACTCCCTGCTCACTTCCCCGCTTGCCCCTAGGCTCCCCTACACTTGGCCGACTCCCCCGCTGCTGCACCAACCTCCCCACCCTGAGTCCGCCTCCGGCACCGTGCCCAGCATGACTCCCCTACCCCGCCCACTTGGCCCCTACAGGGCCGCTATCACCCCCGTGCCTGACTCCGGCCCAACTCCGAGTCCAGCGCCGCTACGATACCATCGCCGCTATCGCGGCCCTATGCTCTTTCCTTTATTTATCTATTATTGTTTGTTTTGACCCTCGGTCATTGCCGGCCGCTATGCAGCCAACCCCGCTCCTTCTTCTTGTTTGCTTCCGGACCCTTCGGCCTCCGGCCCGGGTCCGCTTCCATTCATTTCTTCTTCCTATATATATCCTGTATGATACTTTATTGTACCTTAGCTCTAATATCGACTTGACCACGACCCCAAGCCCTGACCCCAACAAGGCAGCCCCAGTAAGTTCGAAATGAGGGCCAAGAGACAACTAGGGGGCACAGCACTCCCTTTAGAGTTGCTGAGGCCGAATGCCCTACCCCCGGGCCTTGTCGTGGCATCACAGCCATCACGGCCTATAGCGGCCCGCATCGGCGACCTTCGGTGCCGACCCCGGACCAGTGTCTAACATCTAGGTAGACTACCACAGAAATGTCCAAGAGGTTGGCAAAGATCGTGTTGACGAATCGCTGGAAAGCCGCAGGTGCGTTCGTGAGACCGAATGGCATGACAAGCCACTCATAGGAACCATAGCGCGTGCGGAAAGAGGTCTTCCATTTGTCGCCTGCTGCAATGCGAACCAGGTGGTAAGCATGTCAGAGGTCGAGTCTGGTATAAACCGTGGCACGGCTAGGTGCATCAAAGAGGTCGGAGATGCGGGGAAGTGGGTAGCGATCCTTTTTAGTGATCTTGTTCAGCCCTTGGAAGTCGACGCAAAGATGGAGGGATCTGTCCTTCTTGCGGACGAAGAGGACCGGTGCTGCATGAGCGGAGGTAGCGGGGCGAATGAAACCGGAGGCCAGGTGTTCATCTAAGAATGCCCGGAGGGCCTCGAGTTCCGAAGGAGAGAGAGAGTACATGGTACCCAAGGGTGGGGAGGTGCCTTCCTCAGGGTCGATCTTTAGGTCGTGCTCATGGTGCGGTGCCAGCGTCGAGGCTTTGCTCTTACTGAACACATCTGCGAACTCGTGATACTCCTTTGGAATGGCCGAGAGGTCGACGGAGTCGGTGTGGGATGAGGCAGCCCTCAAGCAGCTTTCCTTGGAAGGGATGGTTAGGCTGAAGGATACCCATGACTTTCTTTGTCACATCACTGGATGGATCATGTTCCCTAGTCCTAAGACACAACTGGCTTACCTGCTACAATCCGTTGATTGACTGGGTCTCAAGCAGTATCACGTTCCGAACTTCCGAACCTACCAAGACAGTTACTCCGAGCTCTCCCCCATCATCTCCAGCACCACTGCCATCGTCTGACATCCAACCATCTGATGTTTCGCCAGCACCTCAGTCGCAGGCTGTTACTCCTCCGCTACCATCTATCGAGTTCGTCAGCCGTTCCGCATTTGCGAAGGCTTGCCGACTTGAAGGATCGGGGTGATGTTTCCGGAAGCGAAGCGGAGGGGGATATCAATGGCGCGGGTTATGATTGAGTTGGTGCTACCGTCAAATAGGCGTAGTTGTAGGGGTTTAATCTGGTACATCTTCAAGGCCAACTTTTTTACGAATGTGTCATCAATGAAGCAGTCCGAAGACCCAGAATCTACGAGTGTGGGTACGTTCTCATAGGAGCGGAAAAGTTTATTTTGTGTCCTAATATTGGACGAAGGAGAAACAGGAGGAGAAAAAGAAGAGAAGCGGAGAGAGGTGGATCGATCTATGGAAGTAGTCGGAGGGGGCGGAGGAGAGAGTGGTACATCAGCAACACTATCTACAATGGGTAGAACATTAACCGAAGGGTCAACATTGAGAGGAGAAAATAGACCATTTGAAAGAGAAAAGGAAACGGGAATGTGGAGGGAGGATAAGTCGGAAATGGAAGACGCGTTTAAACGCACTTCTTTGAGTGCATGGAAGGAAGGATCGCAACCCCCGGTCCGTGTGGAGTCCATGGGGGTGCGGACTAATTTTTTGCTTCTGTGGAAGCAAATCCTTGCTCCTCGGTCTGGGCCGAACGGGCCTTAGATGTGCGAGAAGAAGACTTGGGACAGTCCTTGACCATATGGCCAGACTGACCGCAGAACATACAAAGTTTCTCGTCAAGACAACGCTTACGCTCTTGTGGTGTGAGCTGGCCGTTGTCTCCGAGTTTAGACAAGAGGTCCGGTTTTGCGGAGCTAGCCTCGGACTTCTTGTTGTCCTTCAGAGGCCTACTACCAGAAGCGGAGTTGAAAGAGGAGGAGGAAGGGAAGGGGTCAGAACGAGAAGTGGCGGTGGACTTGTCGAAAACGTTAGAGGAAGAGGGTTTTGCGTGACATGTAACTTCCGATTTACGCTCCCAATAGCGCGCATCGAGAGTTTGGGAAAGGGTGTGAAGTTCAGAGAGAGTAGAGGGTTTACCTACTCTAGCAATATCGTCCTTGATACGTTCCGGCAATCTGTTGTAGAAAAAACGACGAAGTGTGGCTTCTCTGTAACCGTGAAGTTGAGAGGCGTGTCGATTGAACTCGACGACGTATTTATTGATGTGGTGCCCGTCCTTCATGTCCAGGGTCATCAGTTGAACCTCGGCGTCGCCCACAGGATCGTGAGGGCCGAAGTTAGTTTGAAGTTCATTAACGAACTCTTGATAGTTGTTCATCCATTGCGGATGAAGTGTGGAATTCTGGTCGAATAACAGGTCTGGCTCGAACCAATCGAGGGCCATTCCCTTGAGATAGGACTGCGCAAATATGACTTTAGCGCGGTTGCTAGCAAAAGCGAGGGGACGGTCCTGGAAATTGAGCTCGCATTGGACCAAGAATACTCGAAGTTCTCGGGGATCCTTTCCGTCGAACTGTTCGGGTTTGCGGACCTTGGTCCGGAGAGCAGAAGATGGTCGTCGTTGTCGTCATCCAGTGTGACGAGCCAGACTGGCAATGGCTTGGGCCAATTGTGCAATAGCCACGTTGGAGGTGGGTTCGGCATTGTCGGTGGTTGGGACAGTGGGGATGGGAGGATCAGCAGGAGGAGGATCAACGAAGTTGGGGACCTTGGAACCGAGTCCAAAGAAGTGGATGGGGTCTATGGGTTGTTCCATGGTGTCTCTGAAGTCGGAGTCTGCAACTGGTGATCGATTCCTAATGGGGCACATGATCGGAGTCGATGGGAGGGGGTAGAAAAGCTTCGAAACTCAACTGGGTTTCTCGCCAATCGACTAGGACCAGGCTGAGAAGGTTCTGGGGAAGGTGAAGTGGAGTTGGGAACTAATGTGCGTAGTTGCGAATGAGTGCAAAGGACTTTTGGTGCCATACAAGACATGTACTAGTCAGGGAGTAATAAAATACTGTCAGAGACCGGATTCAAGATGAGGGAGTGTCTCCGTAATGGAGGGCTTTGGCCTCAGCAACTTCTGCCAGGAGCGCTGTGCCTAGTGACACATCCATGCCCTAACTTACTGACTGGCGATCAGAACCTAAGGGGGGTAACTCTAGTTGATTTTATTACTGGGGTGTAACCTATGTACAAGTGGGATATATATATGGTTACAGTGAAGATGGGTCCACAATTGGTGGAGCCGAACGGAGTGGAGCTAACGGGGTTAAACATTAGCCAACTGAATATTACCGACAAGTCAGGTCATGGGGTTAGCGGAAAGGCAGGTGATAACCCAGAAATGGAAAGGAGGGAAGGTGGGCTCTGCAGGGCAGGCGAGTGTATTGCCCAGCGGAGGCGGGAGTGTGCTAGTGGACGTCGGAGCTGTCCGGAAGTCTTCGGGGCTCCGTACTTAGGGAGGCATAGGTAATAAATTGAAATGAGGGGGTGGTGACCATCGAGGGGTACCGAGAGGATTGCGGAATACGGGAGCTCCAAGGTTAGTGAAGAAGGAGCGGAGTTAGTCCAGGGGGAATGGAGGGACCGGAAGTCGATGGCTGGGGATGGATATGACAGATGGTCTATTTCCTCCTTTTAATGTTGACCCTTCAGTTAATGTTATACCCATTGTAGATAGTGTTGATAGTTCACTTTCTTCTCCCCCTCCACCTCCAACTAGTTCTGTAGATCGCTCCACTTCTCTTCTCTTCTCTTCTCTCACTTCTCCTGTTCCTACTTCCCTGTCCGATATTAGGACAAAAAATAAACTCTTCTGCACCCACGAGAATGTTCCTGCACTTGTAGACTCTGGGTCTTCAGACTGCTTCATTGGCAACAAATTTGTGAAGGAGCTGGCCCTGAAGACATATCAGATTAAACCTCTACAACTATGCCTTTTTGACAGTAGCACCAACTCCATCATAACCCATGCTGTTGATATTCCCTTCACTTCCAGAAACATCACCCCCACAACTTTCTTTGTCACATCGCTGGATGGGTCTTGTTCTCTAGTCCTAGGACACAACTGGCTTACCCACTACAATCCGTTGATTGATTGGGTCTCAAGCAGTATTACATTCTGAACTCCCAAACTAACCAAGACAGTTACTCTGAGCTCTCCCCCATTGTCTCTGGCACCACCACCATCACCCAACATCCAACCATCTGTTGTTCCATTAGCACCTCAGCCCCAGGCTCCCATTTCTCCAGTACCATCCATTGAGTTCGTCAGCCGTTTGTCATATCCATACAATCCTGACTTCCGCTCCGGGCTCCCAGAACCCTGAAATGAACTCTGGAGCCCTACTTCCCTTTCCGTCACCTTCTCCTTGCCGACTCCCAAGAGGTTATCCCACCTCCGGCTCCAACACCACCTTTGGTCTGACTCCGGAACATTCTGGGTCTGACCTCAACCTTGACACCTCCCAGACGAGCATGCAACACCTATGCTCCCGACTCCGGACCTCCACTCCGGAATCCCATTTCCGGAACCTCCGGTCTTAGCTCCGACCTTGGACTTTGACCCCACCTCCGCTTATACCCATTGTATTGGTTAGCTCATTATGTTTGCCAATATTCCGGAGTTTAACTTCCGATTTCGGACTTTCCGGACTTACTTCGGACCTTGCAACTATTGCATTGCTCCATTCAATTCCACTATTCTCCCTCATTCCTATTTGGGCTGCTGCTTCCTTTCTATTCAGTCAGCTGGCCATTCCCCACTCCCATCCTCCTTCCTTCCTCCTTGGGCCTTGGCCCTTCACTCCTCCTTTGGGAAACACCATTGAGTCAAACCCTTGACCCTTGGTGTTGTTCCTCCTTCCAGCTCCCACTGTCTGCTTTTGGAGTACCCTTGCTCCTTTTGATTCCGGACCCCTCCTTATATACAATGTACATAGTAACTTGTAACCTCAGTCCGAAATCAACTTGATTTCCCCCCAAGAGACTTTCCCTTGCTAGATCCGAAATTAGGGGCCCCCAGGACAACCAGCAATGGCACAGCACTCCGCCTGAGTTGCTGAGGCCAAGGTCCTTCCATGCTAAGTCTCCGATTCCATTCCGGAGTTGTCCAAATCTGCCAGATCTAACACCATTCTGCATTCACAAAGGCATGTCAACTTGAAGGATCAGTATCCTTCAGCCTAACCATCCCTTCCCAGGACAGCCACTTGTGGGCTGCCTCCTCCCACACCGATTCTGTTGACCTTTTGGCCATTCTGAAGGAGTACCACAAGTTTGCAGATGTGTTCAGCAAGAGCAAAGCCTCAATGCTAGCACTGCACTGTGAGCACAACCTGAAGATCAACCTTGAGAAAGGCACTTCACCACCCTTGGGAACTATGTATTCCCTCTCTACTTCGGAACTTGAGTGTCAGGGGACAGACCCCGGGTCCCCATGACCCCTCTCTCTATAGCCCACAGCCAAATCTGTGAACAGCCCTGTCCAGGGCAATAACTCTACTGTGGGTAAGAAAGTGTATAGATAAATAGAAAGTAGGCTACACTTGCCTACTGTGGGTAAGAAAGTGAGAAGAAGGTTAACTTCTCACTTTCCCACAGTGGCCCAACATGGCAGAAACTTCCGGGGATACCCAGAAGTCACATGAGGTGGGATCCGGGGTCGGATCATGCAGCGCGTGGAGTGTGCAGCGCAGGAAGTGCATGGGAAGTGGAGCGGGTCCGGACGCGGGTCCGGGTCCGGGCTAAGTCAGGGTATGTGCCCTGACATCGAGGCTCTCCGGGTGTTCTCAGATGAGCTGTCACGACCCAGGCAATTCCCACAGTCAGGTGACCACTCCCCGCACCTTCTCCCTCCTCCACTTCAACCCCATCAACTCTGCTGCCTGCCCGATGCCACCTGGACAAGCCTGTCATCCCTCCCCATCACTGCTACCTGTTCCATGGCCTGTCACAGGCCTATGAGTCATTCCTTATTACGCTTGTTTTCTTGATGGCCATGCACAGCCATCCTTCTCCCACGCTCTTTGTTTGTTTTTCTTCCTTCTTAAGCCTGCCCGCAATCTCCGTGAGATCTGGTGACTTATTCCTATTCATTCCGTTACACTTAAATACCGGTTGTACACTACCTCATACTGTACTTCGAAAATCAACTAAGGTTACCCCCTGTGCTTCCTGTCTGACCCAGTCACACCTTCTGTTCTCTGAAATATCGGGGCCACGTCAAGTATGAGGTGCAATGCTCATGAATGAATCATTGAAGCCGAAACCCCACTTTCACCGTGATTGTCATCCCTGCCCTTAACAGGCTGTAACGCCGGAGTAGTGGACCTTAATGGTCGCTGATGGTGAGTTATGGTAACATTTTCCCATGCCCTGACATGAGCACCTAGCCTCCAGGTTCATTTGTCCCACAACTTCCGCTCACATGGCACTGTGTCAGGGCATACCCCACCTGACCCCATGCCACACCCTGTGCCGCACTGCCCTACTCTGCATCTCCTGCTATCACTCCCCATCCTTCCTTTCCCCTTTTCCTTTTTCTCTCTATTTCTATTTCTCCATGTACCACTATGCACCTAACCCCGCTCCCCTGATCACTGCATGCACTGCATGCATTCCTGCCTACAGAGTGGCCACCTCTGGGATCTCCTGCGGAGATACCCAGGGAGGTGCAGCTGTGCATGGAGATGATGTGGCTCCCTCCACATGACCCTAACTGCATGTATATAATAGTGCCTGGGGTGGGAACAGAAGAAGCAGCCTTCTTCTCAACTTCCCACTTCAGGTAAGTACTGTAGCTCTTCCCCTTTAATGATAATTCAACTTCCCACTTCAGACTAAGTGGTTGGGGATGCTCGCCCCACAACGGGACTGCCACTATGCATAGCCAACACCTGTCCCATCGAGTCCCTCGTGCCAGGACCTTGCTGCTTTCAGAGCTGTCCCTGACAGCAGAAGAAGGCTTTAACCTCATTTCCCCCACCTCCCCTATCTCTCCCACTATGGTGACCAAAGAGCAGTATGATGAGCTGCTGTCCTGATTTCAGGAGCTCCAGGCCATTGTGGAGAGCCAAGCCCAGAACCAACCCCCAGCTGTGCCTGCACCGGCGCTGGCACCCCCACCAGTGCCTACACCCGCCCCCAGACCCAAACTGCCTAAAGTTGCCCCCCCCCATCCCCTTCTCTGGAGCAACCAAAGACCTGGACTGCTTCAAGGCTGAATGGGGCATATACTTCCACATTTGGGTGGCAGAGTTCCCCAATGCCCTCTCCCAAATCCTCTTCATCCTGTCTTACATGAAGGGAGGAACTGCTGGGGCATGGGTGATGCAGTGCACCATTGTGCTACTGACAATGGGTTCCCCCGGGCTCACCATGGACAAGTTCAACACAGAACTCGACACCATGTTCCAAGACCTGAACTGCGAAGCCATGGCCAGGCAGAAGCTGGCCACCCTGCGACAAGGCACCGACTCTGTGGACAAGGTCATCCAAGAGTTTGAGATCCTCAGCCCCACCTCATGGCTAGGAGATGTAGGACTGGTAGACTGCTTTGAACAGGCGATCAACTCCTGGCTCTGAGAAAGCATCTACCACCTCTGCCCCATGCTGATGACCTGGGCTGAGTGGAAGCGTGAGGCCACCCTCCTGGACAACCAGTGGTGACGCTTCCAGGCAACGCAGCCCCGCTTGCCCCCAGTCAGGCCCAGGCTCCCACCTGTGAGACCCCCACTCCCTACCACCTTCCTGCAAGCTTGCCCAGCCCCTGCACTGCTGTGCCCCCCACCCACTGCTGCACCACTGCCTCCTGCAGCCCACCCTGTGGCAGGGGGAGGGCCACAACCCATGGACCTTGATCGCTTGAGGACAGACCAAAGATAAAATGGGCTTTGCTACAATTGCAATGCACCAGGGCACATCACATAAGACTGCCTGCAACCAAAGATCCGCCAAGCCAGACGGATGCACCCAGAGGACCTCAGGGCACTCATAGAGGGGCTGAGAAGGCAGCTGGTGGATGAGCCGGAGATGGATGGAGGGGAAGGGCAGGAGGTAGAGGCCCAAGAGGATTTTCAGGAAGGTGACCAGTGAGGGATGCATCCTGGCCGCCTGCAGGTGATAGTACTAGCTCGTGTAGATACTGTGAGGTGCCTAAGTCAGCGCTGATGTCTAAATTCCACCGAGTCATCAGAGGAAAACCACATCCTTGAGCAGAGAGATACCAAGTGCGGCGCTGGGGGTCACCCATGGGAAGTGGAGGGAGCACACCCATGCACTGGTGGTGCATGGGTGGATTCATGCACTGATGAATGTGTGTACATCAGAGGGGGGTACTGTGGCAGAGGGTTTGAATACGCCACAGGGTGAGGGTTTGCATACATCACAGGTGGGTTTGAGTACAACGTTGGGGGAGGGTTTGAGTACATAAGTGCTTGTTCTTGACACTGAATCTTACAATGCTCATGAGCGTCATTGGTCATTGGTTTTACCTATCTACATGCGAGGATGTACATCCGTGCAACATGAGCCAGGGGGTACTGGTTGGGAAGTCTTTTTGCCTCTGTCTCAATGTCATTGTGTGACATATGCATTCGTGAGGCGTGGTTGTTTGTAGCCACCCTGTACCAGTCAGTACAGGTGTTGACGTCCTCTTGTGAGGGCTTGCTCATCTTGAATGACCAGGCAAAATGGTACATTGTAGCATAGAATCTCACACCTTCTTTGGTGTGTATGTAGTTCCAAACCAATTCAAACCACTTAGGTTCTTTGTCGTGGAGGAGTGCAGCCATGTCTGGGAATTCGATTCTGTTGACATGGTCAATGTAGCGGGTAGGAAGGGCCACCCATCAACAATATGTTGGTGGGGGTAGGGGTTCGCCATGCACTTCAGTGAGCTTGGCATCGTAGTATTCGTAGTAGTGGTAACCGGGTGGACAGTTTGCGACAAATTCCTCAAAGGGGGCATCAGGGTCAACGACCCATTCGCCTTCCATCTCATCATCGTTGGACATGGGAGCCCATCTCTTGGAAGAGGTGGTTTTTTTTTGACAGTGCAGACTTGGCCAATGCAGGATCCACTGGGCCAACCCTGGGGATGACAATGGTTTGGGGGAGAGTGGGCCATGACAACAAGGGAGCAGAAGATTGAATTGGGGTGGGTTTGGGAGATGCAGGGCATCCCCTTGCTGTGTGCATGACTCTAAAGATGTCCTCGTTGAGTTTGTCATTAGCTTTATGGAGGGATTCAATCCATCGATGAAGATGGTCATTTTCAGAATGTAGGTCATTGGCCTCATTCTGTAACATTTCATACTTATTCCTGAGCTCGTCTAGCTCATCCTTCCTATGTTTGTCTTCGAACGTAGTCTCCTTACGTTTCTCGAGTTTCTTCCTGATACAGGCCCACTGTCAGGGCACACACCCTGACTAGCCCGGACCCGCTACACTTCTCGCACGCATTCCCACACCGCATGCTCCGTGCACTGCATGGTCTGGCCCCGGATCCTGCCTTCATGTGACTTCCGGGTATCCCCGGAAGTTTTCCTGATATGGTGGCCACTGTGGGAAGATGAGAAGTTAGCTTCCTTCTCATCTCCTTACCCACAGTAGGGCTGTTCATAGGTCAGGCTGTGGACCATAGGGGAGGGTCATGGGGACCTGGGAGTTGTCCCCTGACACCCACATGACTTCCATGATCAGTTCAAGTTGATCGAGCCCTGTCTGTGTGGAACAAGGCAGGTGAGGGTACTTCTCACTCACACTTATGCGAGTGGGCAGGACTGAATGGTCCTGTTTTGGGGTTAAAACACCTGTGCTGGGCACATCAGGGGTGACAGTCTGAGCGACTGTGGAGTTATCGTCCATCGATGACATAGCAGCATCCATGGTTGGACTTACAGGTGGGGAATGTGGACTGGAGTCAACAAGGGCTTCCTTGATGGGGGTAAGGTCAAGGGAAGAATCAACGAGGGGGGATTCAGTCGAGTTCATTTGAGCGATTTCAAATTTGATGGTAGGAAGCAGGATTTGATCCTGCTTTCATCACATTTATCCGATATTCTTCGGATATTCCCGGACTTGCCAGTTTAGGCAACTCATGGCTTCAATGCCATAGTTGGCCATGTGTCATATCCATACAATCCTGACCTCCGCTCCGGGCTTCTGGAACTCCGAAACTGACTCCGGAGCCCTACTTCCCTTCCATCACCTTCTCCTTGCTGACTCCCAAGAGGTTATCCCACCTCCAGCTCCGACACCACCTTCGGTCTGACTCTGGAACATTCCAGGTCCAACCTCAACCTTGACACCTCCCAGACGAGCATGCAACACCTATGCTCCTGACTCCGGACCTCCACTCTGGAATCCCGTTTGCGTCTCTGTCTCCGGAACCTCCGGTGTTAGCTCTGACCTCGGACTTTGACCCCACCTCTGCTTATACCCATTGTATTGGTTAGCTCATTCCATTTAATTACATTTGCCAATATTCCGGGGTTTAACTTCCGAGTTCGGACTTTCCGGACTTACATCGGACCTTGCAACTATTGCATTGCTCCATTCAACTCCGCTATTCTCCCTCATTCCTATTTGGGCTGCTGCCTCCTTTCTATTCAGTCAGTCAGCCATTCCCCACTCCCATCCTCCTTCCTTCCTCCTTGGGCCTTGGCCCTTCACTCCTCCTTTGGGAAACACCATTGAGTCAAACCCTTGACCCTCGGTGTTGTTCCTCATTCCAGCTCCCTTTGTCTCCTTTTGGAGTACCCTTGCTCCTTTTGATTCCGGACCCCTCCTTATATACAATGTACATAGTAACTTGTAACCTCAGTTCGAAATCGACCTGAAATGCCCCCAAGAGACTTCCCCTCTGCTAGATCCGAAATTAGGGACCCCCAGGACAACCAGCAATGGCACAGCACTCCGCCTGAGTTGCTGAGGCCAAGGTCCTTCCATGCTAAGTCTCCAATTCCACTCCGGAGTCATCTGAATCCACCCGTTCTGCCCGTTCTAACACCATGATAAGGCATTGATATCTGCTGGTATCGGACCGGTAGGCGACGTTCATGCCATGGTCGTGATGGTCCACTGGATCTATTGTCCAGCATCTGATCCCGTCATTGACGGTTTGGTTCCTCGACATTCTCTACCCTGTGTACTATTAGGTAGTCATCCAATGCAACTAGATTGTTTACATTGGCCAAGGGTTCCCAAGTAAGGTCACCAAGTCCCCATCGGACATGGAACCATAAAGACTTATCATTGTCCCACCAATGGTCAATGATTTCCTTAACCTGGTATTCCCGTTCTGGGTCATCGCCTAAGTCGTAAAATACTTCTACAGCACGCCCAGGGAATAACACAGAGTCATTCAGCTCATGAGGTGTGAGCCGTGAGATGTGGAACTTTGCAAAGATATTTCTTTGTGTCAACACTGGGGGAAGCCTGAGGACGTAGTTTGATGAGTCCTCAAATACCTCCAGTATTTCGTAAGGGCCAATATAAGTTGGCAACAACTTGTGTGCCCTCCCCTTAGGGAGGTTCAGATCTTTCGTTGAAGGATATGTGTAGTCCCCCTTCTTCAGTTTGGGGGAATCAGGGCATGGATGTCGGTTCACCTGGATAGCCTGCTCTACATGACTCTTGATAATCACATTGTGAGCAGCCTGGATGTTGTCCAGGGCCCACTGGGCAAAGGATTTTACCCCCGGCAACTCAGATGATGGTAGAGACACAGTCATCTGTGGGAGGTATCTGTATAATAACTCAAATGGGGTGAATCCCGTTGATTTATTCACACTTGAGTTCAGTGCAAATTCTACCATGGGTATATGCATGGCCCAATCTCGTTGATTGGGTCGGACAAATGACTGAAGGATCTGGACCACTGTTTGGATCACTCGTTCTGCTTGGCCATCCCCTTGAGGATGGAATGTGGTGGTTGACTTGGGTTTAACACCCATTAGTCGGTGCAACTCAGTCCAGGATTGGGACATAAACTTCATGTTTGTCAGGGCATGCCCTGACATGCCCCACCCAACCCCCGCTCCGCTTCCCCACTCCACACTGTGCCTTCTTCCTTTCCTCTTTCTTTCCTCTTTCTCTCCTTCCTTTTTTTTTCTTTCTTCTTCTTTCTCTCTTTTACATGGACCACCTTTCCCACTGTCCAATGTATCACCAGTGCACACACCCATTCCCCCTCTTGTATCTTACCATCCCTATATCACCATCACTGCCACTGCGCTCACCTCATGCCTACAACGGACCCTCTTGGGATCTCCCACGGAGACACCCAGAGAGCCATGGCTGTGTGTGAGGGGGATGTGGCGCACCCCACGTGATCGACCCCACATGTATATAATAACAGCTGGAGTGGGAACCGAAGAAGTAGCCTTTTTCTCACATTCCCACTTCAGGCAAGTAGTGCAGTCCTCCCCTTTAATGATAACTCACATTCCCACTTCAGACTAAGTGGTCAGGGACGCTCACCCCACAATGGGACCACTGCTATGCATAGCTGCTACTCGTCCCACCAAGTCCCACACGCCGGGACCTTGCCGCTTTCGGAGCTGTCCCTGACAGCAGAAGAAGGCTTCAACCTCATCTCCCCCACCTCCCCCACCATGGTGACCAAAGAGCAGTACGATGAGCTGCTGTCCCGATTCCAGGAGCTCCAGGCCATTGTAGAGAGCCAAGCTCAAAACCAGCCCCCAGCCATGCCTGCACCAGTGCTGACACCTGCACCAACACCTGCACCTGCCCCCAGACCCAAACCGCCTAAAGTTGCCCCCCACCACCTTCTCTGGAGCAGCCGAAGACCTTGACCACTTCAAGGCCAAATGTGGCATATACTTACATGTCCGAGCAGCGGAATTCCCCAACGCCCTCTCCCAGATCCTCTTTGTCCTGTCCTACATGAAAGGAGGGACTGTGGGGGTGTGGGCGATGCAGCACACCATCACACTACTGACAATGGGCTCCCCCTGGCTCACCATGGATGAGTTCAACATGGAACTCGACACCATGTTCCAGGACCTGAACTGCAAGGCCACAGCCAGACAGAAGCTGGCCACTCTGCAGCAGGGCAGCGACTCCATGGACAAGATCATCCAGGAGTTTGAGATCCTCAGACCCGCCTCATGGCTAGGGGATGTGGGGCTAGTAGATCGCTTCGAACAGGCGATCAACTCCCGGCTCCACGAGAGCATTTACTGCCTCTGCACCATGCCAATGACCTGGGCTGAGTGGAAACGTGAGGCCACCCTCCTCGACAACCAATGGCAGCATTTCCAGGTGATGCAACCCTGCTTGGCCCCCACCAGGCCCCCACTCTTGCCTGTGAGACCCCCACTCCCTACCACTCTCCCGCAGCCACACCCCCTACCCACCACCACCGCACCCCAGCCCCCCGCACCCTGCCCCATGGCAGGAGCAGGGCTGCAGCCCATGGACCTCGACCGCTTGAGGATTGACCAGAGGCAAAACAGGCTGTGTTACAATTGCAATGCACCAGGGCACATCGTGCAGGATTGCCCACAACCGAAAACCCACCAAGCCAGACAGATGCACACTGATGACCTCAGGGCACTCATGGAGGGGCTGAGGAGACAGCTGGTAGATGAACCAGAGACAGGGGGAGAAGGGCAGGAAGCAGAGGCCCAGGAGGATTTTCAGGAAGGCAACCAGTGAGGGACATGTCCCAGCTGCCTGCAGGCGATAGTACTAGCTCATGTAGATACTGTGAGGCGCCTAACCCAGCGCTGATATCTAAATTCCACCAAGTCATCGCCAAGAAGAAGAGGAAAAATGCATCCTCAACCAGCAAGGGCAGAGAAGCCCCAGAAACAGCACCGGAGGTAGCAGTCCCGCTGCCCACCATCTATGTGTTGTCCAAGCAGCCTCCCAGATCCCTCAACCTCGCCATGAAGCTAACCACCTTAACCTCCCTCACCACCATCTCTGTGTCAGCGCTCCTAGATTCCGGAGCTACAGGGAACTTCATGAGCCTCGAGTTTGTCAGAAAACATGGGCTTGAGATGACCCCACTTCCCCAGCCCATCCCTGTATGCAATGTTGATGGAACCCCGAATGAGAACGGAGCCATAACTGAGGAGCGAGAGGCCCTCTTGACATTTGGGTGACACACAGAGTGGGCCCACTTCGCTGTCGCACACCTTGGGAGGCAGTCCCTCGTTATAGGACACTTGTGGCTGCTGCACCACAACCTGGAAGTGGACTGGACACAGCAGAAAGTCACCATGTCCCACTGACTGACATCCTGCCAGTCGATATGAGCCTGAGCTGACTCAGACCCTGCAATAGAGCCTGGGGATGGGATCTATGCTGCTATCATTCCCCCAGGGTGGGGACATGAGCTGAGAGCGACCACAATGGTGTCGCAGTGGATGGCCCAGGAGGCCCACGAGCCGGAGGCAGAACCCACACAGTTTGAGGCACTGGTGCCAGAGCAGTACCAGGACTTCCGAGATGTATTCTCGAAGGAGGCCTTTGACCAGCCTCCACAGAAGCCTTGGGACCACGCAATAGACCTGGCACCGGAGGCCAAACTCCTGAGAGGGAGGACCTTCCCCCTGTCAAGGCCAGAACAGAAGGAACTAGATGAGTTCCTCCATGAGAACCTGTGGAACGGATGCATACAGCCATCCAAGTCCCCAATGGGGGCACCAGTCTTCTTCATCGAAAAGAAGGATGGGTCGTTACACCTGGTCCAGGACTACCACAAGCTCAACGAGATCATGGTGAAGAACTCATACCCCCTCCCCCTCATCTCGGACGTCCTTGTGCGCCTCCAAAACGCCAAGTACTTCTCGGTGCTAGACCTCCACTGGGGGTTCAATAATGTCTGCATCAAGGATGGCGATGAATGGAAAGCGGCGTTCTTGACCAATCAGGGGTTGTTTGAGCCTACCATCATGTTCTTTGGCCTATGCAACTCCCCAGCAACGTTCCAGACCATGATGAATGACATACTCCAAGACTTCATCAACCAGGAAGTCATCATCTGTTATATGGATGACATCCTGATCTTCACCGCTACCCTGGAAGAACACTGGAAGGTCGTCTGCAAGGTTCTGGAAACACTGTGAAGAAGGAAGCTCTTCCTGAAGCTGGAGAAGTGCAAGTTTGAGCAGACCCAAACCGAATATCTCGGCCTCATCATCGCTGAGGGAAGTGTCACAATGGATCCCATGAAAATCTGCAGAGTCCTTGACTGGCCAACCCCAACTAAGGTCAAAGAGGTGCAGTCTTTCCTGGGGTTTGTCAACTTCTACTGCTGGTTCATCAAAGATTTCTCGGAGATAGCCTGCCCCCTCCATGCATTAACCCACAAAATGAAGGCATGGGCCTGGGGACCAAATGAGGACCACACGTTCTGTGCCCTCAAGGACGCTGTCACCTCCACCCCTGTCCTCACCTTCCCCGCTGACACAGGCCGTTTCTGTCAGGGCACACCCGCCTGACCCGGGTCCACCTGGACCCACCCAGCCACACCACACCCGCTCCCCGCTGTCTATCCCCCCTCCCCCCTCCTTCCTCCCTCTCCTCCCCTTTCTGTTCCCTCTTCCTTCCCCTTTCTTTATTTCTTTCTTCTCATCTTCCTCTTCCTGTTTATTTCTTTCTATCTACATGGACCACCTTCCTTTGTATCGATGTACTATTGACCCGTCTGGCCCACACACCCTGGACGGCTTCCCGCTGTGCCCAGCACGCGCGCATGCAGTGGACGCTCTCGGGATCCCCCATGGGGACACCTGGATGCCTGCGGCTGCCTCCGAGGATGACGTGGCACTCATCATGTGACTCAAGCTGCATGTACATAAATGTACCTGTAGTGGGAACCGAAGAAGTAACCTTCTTCTCACATTCTCCACTTCAGCCTGAGTGGCCAGGGACCACTGTCCCGGATCGGGCCCGCCAGTACGCACGCCCGCTCCACACCCTGCGACGGCCTCAGCGCCGGACATCACCCCCGGGCCCTCTCGACCCCGGACGTGTCCCTGACAGTTTCAAACTCGAGTGTGATGCTTCCAACTTCGCAACTGGCACCATCCTCTCTCAACTCCAGACAGATGGAGAATTCCACCTGGTGGCCTTCATGTCAAAAAGCTTCACAGATGTGGAATGCAACTATGAGGTGTACAACAAGGAGATGCTCACGATAGTGTGTGCCCTCAAGGAATGGTGGCATTTCCTGCAAGGAGCAGAGGAGAAGGTCAATGTCTACACTGACCACTGCAATCTAGGGTACTTCTGCACTGTGCAGCACCTGAACCGGTGCCAAGCATGGTGGTCACTCTTCCTCCCCCAGTTCCACTTTACCCTCATCCACCGCCCAGGAAAGCTCATGGGGAAACCGGATGCACTCTTGCACTGCACTGACCACCCAAGGGGTAAGGACAACAATGAGGGGCTGACACTCCTCCAACCAACTTGGTTTGAAACCTGCACAATGGAGGCAATCTCCATAGAAGGAGAAGAGTTGACTATCCTTGAGAGGATCCGCAGAGCAAAGGACCTGGATGAGAGCATGGTGAAGGCGATGCGAGAACTAGGAGAAGGGACAGTTAGGTCAGACAAATGGGAGAAACAGGGGGAGCTAGTCCTATACAGGAGAAGAATATATGTCCCCAAGGACCCACAACTCCGCCATGACCTGGTGCGGTTACACCATGATGCACAGGCAACAGGGCACCTGGGGTGATGGAAAACCCTGGAACTCGTCTCCTGCAACTACTGGTGGCCCTGGATGGAGTATGTAGGACGGTATATGCATGGGTGCGACACCTGTAACTGCGTCAAGTCCTTCCCCTCCTATAAGGTTGGAAAGCTCATCCTGAACAAGGTCCCCACATGCTGCTGGCAAGTGATCTCTGTCGACATGGTAGGGGAGCTTCCCGAGTTGAAGGGATACAATGCCATTCTCATCGTAGTGGACCACCTGTCCAAGCGCATCCATGTGGTCCCTACAGTGACAATGGTGGACTTAGTGGGAATCACGCAGCTCTTCCTCGAACATGTCTGGAGACACCATGGCCTACCCAAAGAGATTCTCAGTGATAGAGGAAGTGCCTTCATCTCCCACTTCTCGAAGGAACTTGCAGACCTCCTCAGAGTCAAGCTCACCCCCTCAACGCCCTACCACCCACAGATGTATGGAAGAACCGAGCAGGTAAACCAGGAGATAGAAGCCTACCTTCGAGTGTTTGTCAACCACCGCCAAGATGACTGGGCGGACTGGCTCCCGCTAGCGGAGTTCGCCTACAACAACCACATCCACTCTGCTACCTGCCAAACCCCCTTCGAACTCGACACTGGGCAACACCTCAGGATGGGGACAGAGCCCATGCACATGTCTGAGGTGGAAGCTGCAGATGCATTCTCCTCAAGAATGATGAAAATGCAAGAGGAGGCGAAGGCAGTGCTGGAGCACATGGCAGATGAGATGGCCCGCTACTATGACCGCAATTGCGGGGCAGCCCTGTTATGGAAATGGGAATTTCCCATTTTAGACTCTTATGGGCTCTGTGCACAGCCATATCACATGATTTGTAAAATAATTAGCTCGATCCAATCAATAACAACCAAAAACCCGCTGTGCTAACATCTGTATAACCATATGAACCCCATTCCCCAACCTTTCCCCTTTCCTGCGCCTTGAACGGATGAAAATGGGCGCCTCCGGCCCCATTTTTGTAACAAGCCCCTACATACCAAGAAGGCGACCAGGTCTGGCTTAGCACCCAGAACTACATGACTGACCATCCAACCAAGAAGCTAGACCGGCCCCTTCAAGATCACCAAAGTCATCTCCCCCACCACTGTCAAACTTCAACTCACCACGTGACAGAAGGGAATCCACCCAGTTGTGTCCATGATGAACATCAGGCTGCACCGCCCCAATGAGATTGTGGAATGCCCCACTGACCCCCACCCAGGCCCAGACCTTGTAGATGGAGAAGAGGAGTATGAGGTTGAAAAATTCTGGACTCCAGATGGCAGCGCCAAAAACTCTGGTACTTGGTAAAGTATACAAGCTGGCCAAACTGTCAGGGTCATGTGTGCTTGCAGTGAAGGATGCCCCAGAAACCTAATTGATATCAAAGCTGGGGGACATGCCCATCCCAGCACATGGTCATATATACATGATAGAGGCAGCAACTAGTCAACTAGCTAATAACCGGTAGTATCGGATCAAGAATGATAGAAGATCATGCATCATCATAACCGACAGCTGCAGATTGGATCAGATCGGAGATGAAGAAGAAGAAAAGAAGTAGAAGCTGATGGAGATATGGGTCATGTGGCAATGCGCTACTTACGCTAGCGACCCGAAGGCGTGCCCTGACACAAACTCAGAGAACCAGTGGCTCACATGTGACCACCTGACCCACGCCCCTGACCTAGTGGAAGATTTCCATCGGATGCACCCTCACGCCCCAGGGAGAGAAAGAGAAGACTGCCCAGCCACTTCGAGGTGAAGTGGCTTAAGGGGGGGGTGATCTCAGGGCACACCCACCTGACCCGGTTCCCCGCTACCCACTCCTTCCCTACTTCCTCTTCCCTTTTCTCTTCCTCTCTTTCTCCCTCCTTTCTCTTTTCTTTCTTTCCTTACTTATTACACAGACGACTTCCCTCCTATCAGTGTACCATTGGCCCAGCTGCAGTATGACATGCCCGGACCCGCCAGGTAGCCTCCCACACACCAGGCACTCCTGGGATCTCTTGCAGAGATACCCGGATGGATGTGGCTGTGTGCACAGATGATGTGGCCTTAACTACATGTATATAAACACAGCCTAAGTGGCGTCAGGGGATGACTCCCGGGTCCCCATGACCCTCCCCTATGGTCCACAGCCCTGTGGTGTAACCAGCCCTACCCAGGGCACAACCTGCTGTGGGTAAGAAGATGAGAAGGAAGCTAACTTCTCATCTTCCCACAGTGGCCACAATATCAGGCAAACTTCCGGGGATACCCGGAAGTCACATGAGGGGGTGGGAACCGGGCCTGGAACATGCGGCATGCAGAGCATGTGCATGTGCGGGAAGCGCAGTGGGCAGATGCGGGTCCGGATGCGGGTCCAGGTCCGGGCTAGTCAGGGTGTGTGCCTTGACAAGTGGGAACTGAGAAGCAACCTTTTTCTCACACTTCCCACTTTAGCCTAAGTGGTCAGGGACCCTTGTCTGCTTCGGGCCCATTGTTATGCATGCCTGCGCTACACCCTACTGGGCCCTCAGCCCCAGGCGATATACCCAGACACTCTCGACCCCGGGTCGGTCCCTGACACTGCTCCGCACCGTGCCTTCTTCCTTTCCTCTTTCTTTCTGCTTTCTCTCCTTCCTTTTTCTTTCTTTCTTCTTCTTTCTCTCTCTTACATGGACCACCTTTCCCACTGTCCAATGCATCACCAGCGTGCATGCCCATTCCCCCTCTTGTATCTTACCATCTGTCATATCCATCCATGGCCATTGACTTCGACTACCTCCGCTCCTTCTTCACTAACCTTGGAGCTTGTCAGGGCACACCCGCCTGACCCGGTTCCACCCGGTTCCACCCAGGCCCACCTCACCTGCTCCCCACTACCCATCCTTCCTCCTTCCTCCTTCCTCCCTCTTCCCCTCCTTATCTTTCCCCCCTTTCCTCTTTCTCCTTTATTTCATTCTCCCTTTCTGTTTATTCTTTCTATTTACATGGACCACCTTCCCTTGTATCATTGTACTGTTGACCACTCACCTCACACCTACAATGGACCCTCTCAGGATCTCCCACGGAGACACCTGGAGAGCCATGGCTGTGTGTGAGGGTGACGTGGCACACCCCACGTGATCGACCCTGCATGTATATAATAATGGCTGGAGTGGGAACCGAAGAAGTAGCCTTCTTCTCACATTCCCACTTCAGACTAAGTGGTCAGGGATGCTCACCCCGTGACGGGACTGCCACTACACATAGCTGCTACTTGTCCCACCGAGTCCCACATTGTCAGGGCAATAGCCCCAAACCCCGAGCCACATGTAATTAGATACATATAGTCATGTGGGTAAGCGGGAACCTCCAGGTAACTGCTTACACACTACCATAAAATACACACACTTGTATCACTTACAGCCCTGTGTGCTGAGCTACCCAGAGACCTCACACACATGCTGGGACCTCATGTCATATCCGTGCATACCTGACCCCGACCTGACTTCCGGACCTCCACCCTCTTCACCTCCGGAGTCATAACCTACCGTTGCCATTCCGATACTCACCTTCGGTCTTGGCAACACACCCCTCCCCTTACCTCTCCGACCCTATCTCCGTCCGCTCCGATACTCATCTCGGACCGAACATTGCCCCACTCGCCACCCTTCCTACTACTCTGCTCCCCCTTCACAACACCTCCACCCTCCCGTTATCCTCCTACGCTTCCCCCGTCCGCTCCAACACTCACCTTCGGACCTGACTACTCTCCTTTCCGCTACTCCTTCTCCCCTTACCTGTCCCCTCTCTCCTCCCTCTGTTACTCCTCCGCCACCCTTCCGCCAAGTTACGACCTTCCACCGCTGTTCCGTACTTCGCACCTGGACACCGCTCGTACCTTACTCCGAGCCCCCGTCATAGTCCCTACCTCGGACTTTGACTCCACCTCGGTCTTAGTCCATTGCATTGGTGACCTCATACTACGTAAACACCATTGCCAATATTCCTCGGACTTCCAACCCTGCCTCCGTAACCTCCGTAAGCTCCGCAACCCCCGAGCCTTGCGGACCGCCTTCGGCACTCTCGCCACCTGTAACGTATTTCCCGCGTTTTCCCTTCATCCCTATTTGGACTACTGCTCTTTCTATTCTAGCCAGTTAGTCATCATCCCCACTTCCCCTCATCCTCCTGCCCCTCTGGGCCTCACCCTCCCTACCTCCTTTCGGATGTATCACAGGTCTTGCCCTATGACCTTCAGTACTGCTCCGCTCCCTCTACCCTTTGTTCCCGTTCGGACGTCTTCGTTCCGATTCGGTCACCCTTTGTTCTCCTTGTGCTTTTGCCCCTTCCATTATATATATCGGCGCTTGTACATACTCATCTTGGTTTCAGTCCAAAATCGACCTGAAATGCCCCCTAGAGACTTCCTGCTCACCTACTGTGAAATTAAGGACCAAATGGACAAACAGCAATGGCACAGCGCTCCGCTTGAGTCGCTGAGGCCAAGGTCCCTCCACGCTAAGTCTCCGATTCCACTCCGGAGTCGTCTGTTCCGCATACAAACACACAACATGTTGCAAGAACAAATGTGCCAGCTCAATTTCTTGACCTGGGTCGTCACAGGCACTAGGTGAACCTGGCATGTTAGGTGGCACAAAACTACCCAAAGGTAGTTTTAGGCTCATTGGGAATGGTCTGACAAAATCCATGGTGATTGACTCCCAAGGCTTCTCAGGGACCAGGAGTTGGTGCAGCAATCCCAGGTATCTGAGTTTGCTTTTCTTGGTCATCTGGCACATTCCCCAGGATGTGCAGAATTTTTTGATGTCTTTAGACATCGAAGACCACCAGTAGTGTTTGCATACATACTCAAGCATCTTTTTGGGGCCGAGGTGACCAAGGATTCTGTGTGCATGCTCAATCACAATGCCTGTAATCCTCTCCCCTTAATGAATGCATTCAGGGAGGACAAGACGTGGTTCACCTGAATCATTCTGACAAAAAATCAGGCCATTGGCAATTGAGAGCTTTGGGAACTCCTCAGGTTTTGCGAGGATCCCTTTCCACACAGCATGCCTGGAGTAGCCGTCTTTCACACTCATGATGAAAGCATTGTCCTCTACATAAGGACATAGTTCTGCCAATGGCGGCAGTATATCTTTGAGGGAAAGCTCCCTCCTCCCTTGATGGCCATCAGGGGGATTGAGCTCGGACACCTCGAGATTTCATTGTTCTTGAGCATCTCCAATAGAGTGAGATGCAGCCATCTGTATGCACTGCATCTTTAACCTATGCAGGTGTAGTAATTCTCATGCTTCTTCAGCACACGCTAAAGGCAAATTGTTGCCCTCTTTATCAATCCATATATCTGCAGCAGTAACTTGCAAAAAGTGTAATGGCGGTTCATGAACCATCATGGAAGTCATGACATTTCATGAATGGTC
>QLPJ01016047.1:15986-38956 GCA_003314235.1 Cantharellus cinnabarinus | reverse complement strand
TAAGTGGACTTGGCTGCTGCTGTTTAAGCAAATATTTGACCCTCAAGAAGTCCGCTGGCGCAGGATCTTTCCTCACTAGATGTATCAAAATACGAGCTTTTCTTTGATCGAAAACCTCTACGTTTCCACTTAGGAGAGCCCATCCGATTAACTTGGCGAGCACCTTTGAACCACTCGCGGAAAGATTGGATTGGAATGTACAGGGTTCGCTTTTTCTTCACAAATCCTGCCGTTCACTGGCGCTGAGCGATATATCGAAAGGCTGGCGCTAATAAAGATAAACGTGTAACCAACACGGTTTCCTTGTCTTGGCTTCCGGTCCATGATGAGGAGTGGGAGGGCAATTCCCCCATCTCTCCGGACCAGGTGACACGCCCAGAAACTGATAATGGTGTGGTCGAGTTCAATGGCAGCAAACTTCCTTGGCACGTCGGGTTGTATGAGGTGTGGAAAATCGAGTACCTTTTCGGCAACCCCATTGAATCCAAGTTCAGATTCGTTATCACCACGACAAGAAATACAACGTCATGAAAACTGCCCCACCTGTAGAGATATACGGTCCGTCTTCATGAAAGCCCTAATTTTCAACGGTCTGATAAGTGCATTCAACCTTAGTGACACGCCCAGATGGGATGGACTTCGATTCAGTGCGATCATGCTTGCTCCGTATCATCCCCTGGTGTCTGGACTCCGATCCATCTTTACTTCCAGCCTCTGCGACCAGGTCTCGGCGTACCGGAGACAACGATCGTGTGGAATCGGATGATGACTTCAGATTCTGGTCTGAAGCCCAAGCAAAGAGAATAGCAGTTTGCATCAATGCCGCTTTTGGTGTGGAATGTTCGCACGAAGTCATACTCGGCGAGGCAAATGTGTCGGCATTGGCCAACCGCATATTAGCGATGAGGGAACTAATGGACTTGGATAAGCGCCAGGCGGTGGGGGTGTAAATACATGTCTAGCTAGGACAGTGGAATCAGACGAAATGACTTCTACATAATGACTTCTACAAAATGTCCCTTCTAAGTGAACAAAAAACTCCGCTATTCTTATGGATGTCTCAACACCAAATAGCTCTTACGATTAAGAGCATTTTCTCTTCCCATATGTGATGTCGACCGAGGTAAGGATAATAATATTAGCAGAACAGGATCCTCGACCATTAATGGGAGTGGGAAGGCGGGGCAGAATGATGATTTGGGGATGATGGTGGAGAACCGAGGAAGGATCGCTCCTCGCCTCTAAAAACTTGAGATGGTGGGAGAGTGTGACCTTGGCCAGAAGAAATGATAGGGACGGAAGAACCGTGGGGAGACGGAGCTGGGAAGGAGGCAAAGAGTTCGTCACCGCTCGGGGCTACGGGGTAGGTTCTCGTGGCGTCGAACGTTAGATCTGGTACAGGGTTCATCAACTAGAATAAACTCCACACGACAAACACTTACCAGGCAAGTTATGGGCCGTCAAAGAGCGGGGGGTTCTGACAGGGGACGTGGGGGAAGGGGGTGCCCTCAGCACGGAAGGAATCCTGTGGCCATCAGCATCAGGTTGACGAGTGCTAGTGATCCTGATCCTTCCTTCCGGCGAAGTCGAGGCTGAGCCTGTGCCGTTGACATGCACTGTGAGGGGTTTGGTGAGGGCCTTCTCGCGACGCGACTGGGAGCCCTGACGATTTGCCGCAGGAGAATTCTCGCTCATATCTGCTCCCAATTGGTGTTGGTACAAAGCACTGAAGGATGGCAGGATGAGGGACAATCCCAAACGCAACTTTTGAGGGCCTTTTAAGACTGAACAACTTGCGTTAGCTATTCCATCAACCAGAGGATTATAATCGCGATAACGATCATGTCGAATGATCATGGAACAATGCCCTGGCTTGCATGAACGTCTGCAAGAGCTAATTCCCGTCTAGGAAGGTCTCGCGGAGAACGTCTCACCCAAAAGGCTCTTTCAGCAGAGCGCGAAACCCGGGAAGTGTGGTCTAGAAGCAAAGAGTTCGAGCGTGCCACCAGCGCACTCACGCTCCGTGCCCTCAAGATGTCAGGATTCCGGCTGGCCTGGCTTGCGAAAATAAGGCGTGTGGTTGATATTCACCCATATCTCAATTGAAATCGAGATACAACTGACGCAACCAGATTGTGTTCTGCTGTGAAATTCACCAGCTGCGTGCATCCTTCCCACCGATAGCTTGTGTACGAGCGCCAGCCATCAAGACAGGTGTTGGTCCGCACCGGAGAAAATTAGCAAAAGAAGCCGCGACTGAAGAAGAAGGGTCTGATAGGGTCGGCGTGAAAACAACTGCAAAGGGGTCTTCGTACAAAACGAGGTTGATTTATCCTGGAAAGGAAGGGATTTCGGGTGAGTTTGGAGCCACCTATTAATTCAGGGAAAAAGAAAATCGTCGGGCTCCATCCACCGCACGACCCGTTCCACCCTTTCATAAGTGCAACAACTTCGCCCCATTCACAGTGGAACAACCGACGAGAGGTTATTGACAGTTGTTTACACGGTCCGGCGGTTCCCCGGCCGCCACCATCATCACTGGCATGGCCATAACCCTTTGTACTCCTGTGTATTGTGCGCTCAGATAGAGTCTATCTCTGCTCTTCTGTCTCACCACCGCTACCTCGGACCGCGTGGCGAATTGATGCAAACAGAAACATCGCAGAAAACAATTTCGTGGCTTCTGACATTGCTTTTAGTCCTCTATCGCCTGTTTCAATGATCCCTGGGGCCTAGTACACTTAAGGGAAAACCATATGCACCAATGGGATGCTGGTGATGACATCATCTATTTTTGCTTTGAACCTTCCGATAGATTAGCTGCCGATCGTGTCTTGCTGAAAGTGTGAATCAGCGGTATGATCAATGTCCACCAGCAGAGGGAACAAGGGCCCAGACTCCCTTGCATTGCTTTATTAGACGATTTGAATTGTCTGTAGGGCACTATCTACCACGAGCCATGAAATGTTGCCAATCAATGTTCAGCGTATTCGTTTTGATAGAATCTAAACAAACCCCTCTCCAGCCGCGTTATCATCTGGGATTCAAGGCTAGACTGGCTGAGGGTTTTATGCCAGTTGCTGATTCAGCGCGCACATCAGATCTGCAGATTTTTCATGCTCAGCAAAGTGGTGGGTGAAATCTAGCCCTGACCGAACCGCACCAACTCTAGGCTTGCACTTATCACCATTAACTACTCGATCAAACAACCATGTTTTCGGTAGCATGTGGGAGCAGGTATTCCTTCGCGATAGAGACTTTCCTTGTAATCGTCCTCCGACTCTCCCACACCTGGTGGTCAACGCTCACCCATGCACTGGAATACTATGTACCTTCTCTCGACTTGATTTATTAATGACTCGAGTTTTCTAATGACCACTGCTCCAGACTGCTGTCTCCGTCTATCTCTGCACTCAACCCCGGTTGGCTTCAGCCTCGTGACTGACGGTTGAGAATGTTGTATTTGGAATCCTGTCACCGTTGGACGTGTCGATGAATTGGCTAATCGGTCACTCCGGGAAAGACTTCTCCGTGACGCAACTCCGGTTTCGAGCTCTTGGGCTCGTTTGCAGACCGCCACACTGAACGGACTAGAACGGGGGGGTTCGAATCCTCAGCTCTATTGGGCCGAATCCGGGTGAATTCATCCATCCCTATACTAAATCGGGTTTCAACCTGGCGACGCACCATATGGTGCCTGAGACATGATTTGGGTCGTTTTGCGCAACGTGATAAGACGTGCGGCATGGAAACCCACCGTTTTCTACCCACAAATCTCCGTGCTATGAAGCCGCAGGCAACCGATGAGTTGTCAGAAAACCACTCAGTTTCGGACTTGTGACGTTGCGCATACCTTTGTCTTCATAAAGATCTAGGCACGAGCAAATAATACATGCATTCAGTGCCAACTGAGAGGTAGATAAGTAACTAAAACGTTTGATTGCCGTCGCTCATCCAATTCAATTTGCATGCCCTGTGTTCGTGCTTCTGCAAGCACAAGAGCATTTGCACTATCGCTACCAGTACTGAACTCTCCCTTCAGCATATCGCAAACAAGTGATGGTACGTACAAAAATCCGCAATGACAAGGAGCTGCTCCCCAGGTGACCAAACATTTAAGATGCAACGACGATCACTGAGTGGTAGCTCGAGCAGATAGAGCTCAGTCGAGCATCGTTGCTGCGAGTGGAGCGTTGGGATGGCCGCTGAGTGCGCGGGCGAGGTGAGTTCGCGACTGAAGAGACACAGTATCAATATTGGAGAGCGATCTCAGGCGAAAGGGCGATGCAGAGAAATAGGGCTCGATATGGCAATTGGAACTGAGATCCCGGACTGCAAATGTATCCACCCAACAGCGGGGGATTTTGGGAAAATGTTATGAACGTTCGTAAGAAGAGCGTGGCTCGCATGCAGTTACTACAATTGAAATGGGCCTTCAGTAACAGGGACGATCTAGACATGATAAAAGTCTTCCATGCCTCTTCACGCAGCAGCTGTCAGCTGAATCGCACTTTGGAACCTTCAGTCGCAGCAATGACAATCCCCCGAGACGGGCTCACTTGTGGTACAGTGTCCATTTATGACAACGTTCTCACTCCGTCTTGGCAATTGACTTGCGATACTGCTCAAAAGCTAACAACCTGCTTTTCACTCCTTGTGTTTCTCCTATCCTATTGGCAGATAGAAGGTACGGTCTTCTGGAGAGGGGGAGGGCTGAATTGGGAATCGGAGGAGCTTGAATACCCGCCAAATAAAGTCAGAAGGGGGAAGAAGCACAAGTTCGGTGGATGGGCCCCCGGAAACTGCAGATCGCCAATCACATATATTCTATACCTTCCTTCCCTTACGAAACCCATCGCTCTTGCTTTTGAAGAACGAGATAATGCGAATGACGAGTTGCGCCCCCACCCTACGAGCTGTATGTGGCGGATGATAGGGTGTTAGGGACAGACCGGCTTGAATGTGGGCGAGATCGGTAGGCATGGGTATCAAGCCAGCACGTACTGGAGCGGACTTGTCAAACTAATTGAGTATACGCGGCCGTAGAGGGAGTCCTACCTAGGTTGGGAGGGTTATGGGGACCTCATCCCACGATTTTAAGCGCCCAGGGTGTGAAATCCATTGCATTGAAACGTGGCTTACATTTAAAAATCTTATTGTTGGCTGTTATCGTTTATGCATTACATACATGTTGAACTCCGCCACATCGTAGCGGAGTTGAATTGCATTACTTAAGCCAATATCGCGTTGAATGATGACGTAACTGATGGCTTCTAGACCAACTTTGTCGGTTGGCGACTCGCTCAGAGCTAAACATCCCAACGCATTGGGAGCAGAGGAAGCTGCGGTAATATTGCGGAGATCATGGAGAGTAAGGAAATCATGGAGTTCTGGAGATCGGTCTCATGCCTGTGTTACCACAAAATTCAAAATGGGATGAAATAAACAAGCACGCAACGAAGCCAGTAGGATTACGGGTTTGCCTCCAAAGAAAGTCTGATTTCATGTTTGATTAGGACAGTATACTGCAAATGCAGCAGATAACCCTGTTCGACGATGGAAACGTGGAATTTTCCTTTCGTCACGACTTGAGGATGGTGATGTCTCACCGTTGGTAATCAATGCGAACTGCCTGGACTCGACAGGCACACCAGAAGACAAAGATATTTGAGACTCAACATTGACTAGAACTAGTGGATAGATGAGTGTAAAGTGCACTCGACGTTGTACTTGAACTGATACCTACTCTCCTACTGCATAGCAAACACAGATATGGGAGCAATCATTAAGTCGGTGGCGGAAGATCATGATATCACTAACATTGAACCTTGTCCCATGTTTCACAGTAAAAGCAAGTCCCTCCAGTAACCCAACAGTGTTGTTAGGGTCCCACTATGAAAAGTGGCTTGATTCCGTCCTCCTTGAGTAGTGTATGGGATGTGTGGACCAGGCATTATCATCTAATCCCAGTGTGCTCACCCATTTCAGTCCCTCGGTGACTCGATTCACCACCGTATCGTACATGTACACACACTGAAGTGTCAACTTCATTTCGAACATTGTCTATCGCAAGAACACGCTTGAAGATCGAGAAAAATCAGGTGGCAATCGGGGCTTCGTCATTGGTGTTTTGAGCGTATTATGTTGACTGTTACTCAGGACCTTGATAACACCTTGCCCCAAAAATGCAGAGGCATCAGAACGCACAGGGCACGACAGGTAACAGATATTATAGGTCTCACACATCAAGGCATCACCAACGGCGATAAAATTTTTTGGAGAACGGCTTCGAAACATAACGTTCCAAAACAACTGTCCGGTGCGTCCGATCAACGTCTTCGGTAGCCACCTGGACGATCCTAAGAAACCATTCATCCCTGATGTATTCTTCTTTGAATTGCCGAGTCAATTCATGCATTCTGCGAATGTCTCGGGATGTGTCAATCCCGGTGAGCACTAAACATAAACATGGGTGTAAAGTGACAAGGCCGGCCGTTGGTTCTTGAGTATCCCCAAGGGCTTCGGCCAGTCGCTGGCATTGGTGTGAAGGTACACAAATGTCCCATCCTCCAAAGACAACATGACTCTTAGGAGGCATCCTTGCCACTTTCCCTTGCGTTTCTGGCGATAGTTTAATATAGCACCTGATGTTCGGAATGTATGAAATCCATTCATATGGACCCATTTCTTCAGAGCCAAGGGTAATGATTTACTCCCTATAAATGCAGAACCAGAACAATCCACAAAGAGTGCGCATGGGACCGGGATCACCGAGGCTAGGCGGCAAAAAATCGAATAGAGGGTGGCATTATCGGCCGAGCTCTCAACGCCGGTTACGGCCCCTTGGATAACTTGGGGCTTCTCATCGCAGTATGCGGTGGCCAACGTCTGCAGGGAGATTCAAGACTGGTACACAGCCATTCCCAACAAAAGACGCGGCGCACCATTTTTCACTCACGAGAATCATGAGGCTGATTTTATCCGGCCTGTGAACGTCGAGGTCACCAGAGTACGACGGTCCTGGCTACTACCTCCTAAATCCGGGAAGTATGCAAACGTCATCCTTGGGAGCTTCTTGGTCGAAGTTCGAGAACAGTTTGCTAAGTGCGGGCAGTCACAATGGGCCGGCCGATGGAGACGCTGTGAGGAAGGCTGGGGCAGTTTCAGGTTCAATTATAAGAACGGCTTCGAAGTAATTCGCCAGAACCCTGTAGCCCGATAAACTAGAAGGCCTTTAATGAGACAAAGTGATGGTGCGTGCGCTAGTGGAGCTACGGTACCTGGCCCTTGCCACAACTGCCTTAGCTGATAAGCAGCCGCCGCAGCCTTGCTGGCCATCGGGTGGTGTTGTCGCATTCGGGAAATGCCGATGGAACTGGTCGTCTGGTTTCATTCCTATTTTTTGGACCGCCGTCACTCACCTAGCGTAGGAGATATGTACCAATTCAGAACGATCCGTCCCCCCCCTTTCCTCAACTTCTTCATCGTTCATGTCTGCTTTCACCCCTAGTTTGAACGGCCCTGGCACGTGACCATGTATGGTGTGCAACGATGACGGTGGCCGCGACGCTTAGGGTAGAACAACCTGGGGTCTTCATAAACGAAAGAGAAGCACTGGGGAGTGGCAGGGGAACCATATTCTGCGATTTTCACTGTCTCATCGTTACTCATTTGCAATGGACCCTCTAGAGAAAATGCCCGACGATCGGACTGTATCCTTATCATTTTCCCCT
The DNA here is from genome assembly GCA_003314235.1 of Cantharellus cinnabarinus. Taxonomy (NCBI): domain Eukaryota; kingdom Fungi; phylum Basidiomycota; class Agaricomycetes; order Cantharellales; family Hydnaceae; genus Cantharellus; species Cantharellus cinnabarinus. Next base: position 31,223 of record QLPJ01016047.1, on the reverse strand, counting down.
CGCGTCCCCCTTTGATACTTCTTCTTATTCGAGTCCGTCTCACAATTCGACTATGTTATATCTTTGGATCATCCATATCGTAAGTTCGCGCACTCATCATGATTTTTCTAAAGTGCTTCTCGTAACGTGCTTTGACGTATGCCTCCGAGCTGTTGCTCTCCTGGACGACGGGCGACCGCCGGGCTGAATGCGTCCGTTTGGGGGGAAAACCTGAAATATAAGTCCAACCAACAATTCTCTCACCGTCCCACAAACGACCATCCTTTGAAACCACAATGACTGACGCAAATATGGACTTTGGTATCACATTTCAGGCGATCAACTGAAGGGACTGGTCCATGAACGGTTCTAGCATCGTGTTCGAGATGTCGATGCCGTCAATCCCTGGAAGGTAGGTCACGGCAGTATCGCTGTATAGTCAACACCTCTTACGTCCTCCAGGTCTTCAAATCCATCCATGCCTACCCCGTACCACCATCGACCAATCTGACTTGCTCCTGGATGATCCCACACAGCCCATCATAGAGATATGGGAGGCGGAACCTCCTAGTCGACTCCTCCACGTACAAGCAGAAAACCCGCCAGCGAGTAAAGAATATCCCATTCCCTACCTCCCTTGGCAAGTGACCCCGCGTTTCCGACGATCTCTCTCTTTTCTGGCCGCGATGATGACCGTCACCTGAGTAAGGAGCAGCTGAAGGAGGCTGTCAATTCCTTCGTGGAACAAATGACTCAAATTTACGGCGACGGAGGGAAGATGGATTATGTGCCCTAAACCGCATTTCACCCCTTGTGGGAGCGGCAACAAGCTTATGCCGCCTCCATTGGTAGCATTCGCACCGACGGTCACTTTAATTGGCCGCTCGGTGCAGCATTCTGCTTAGTCGGATCCAAGATGATCTGGGCGGGATCTGCGCAATTCCTGTGGTCGGACTCACTTCCTACGTTGCCCACTTGCAGCCAAACATTTCGAAGACGTGATTAGAAATTGGAGGGTGCCATGCTGTGGTTTGATGGTTGTCTGGATCTTCAGATGTGCTGGAAGTTCAACGGCTACTTAGGGCGCAGTGGCCTTCGGGTACGACGGGAATAAGGTGGCGTGGTAGAAACTTCCCTTTTCTATTTCGTTCAAATTAACGCCGTACCTTGAGCACTTTGGTCCCTCTTTGGCCTACGCGCTAGGTCCTCAATACCTATCTATAAAATATAGACCTTTTCGCTACTTCTTACCTCCCTCAGTTCACTCAGCGTGAAGCTAAAGTGAGAGCGATACTTCTATCAGTTGTTATCAATCTTACTAACAACTCGTGTATGATAATAACATTGCAATTAGATATTCTTTCAAGATGAGTCTGGCATGATGTGCATCGTACGAGGGCCATCTGTCATATCCTCTTCCGCGGAGTTCCTCTCACCCACACGTTGTCCGTGCGTCGCAACTGCACTGACGGACACGCTCTGTATGCAGCTTTCACAGGTGCGTTGCGCCTACTTGACATGCGAATCGCTTTAGCGGCGCACCGCCCATGATCGAGCTTGTGGATCCCGTATATATATATCCCAAGTATGGGGCAGACAACGAGGACATCCAATTCTAGATTTTATTACTATTAGGCGCAATCCCCCCGAAGCAGACTGCCGCCTTCTGTGCATCGTCCCCAGCTGAGCAGCAAATCTTCCCGAAGTCCACACGTCGCTATTTGATCGAACTGCATGCGTTTTGTGCCTCGCGTGGGCACGCATCAGGCATTGTCGGCTTCAGGTCACTACCAGGAGATCGGTTGGTTGTTGCCGTTGACTACCGTTCGCCGTCCATTCCACCATCCAACTCACCCACGCATTCCACAAAAACCACCTGGCTCACGGAATCACTTCGTGATGGAAAAAGTGTGAGAAACTAGCGGTACGTCAGCGCTAGATAGTTATACCACGTTCAGTAAGTAGTCCAGTACGATCAAGAAGTACGGTCTTATCTTAGTTCACGATAGTAGAGCTGAGGAGAATAAAAAACAGTCGCGATGAGTGGCTTTTAAGGTCATCAACAAGAATGACAAAATGGGCAATCCTTGGCGGCTGGAAAGCCCGTGTGCCTCTACAGTGGGACGTCTACCTTCCCTCTAACAGAAAGGGTGATGTCAATCGACTTCGATTGGGGTGGAGAAGTTGGGAGGGCATATTGCCCAAATACACAACTCTGTTCCGAATTGACGGGTGGGCGAACTCGCACCGACCTCATGATAGGCGGGTTGCAATACACGGCCAAAAATCCAACAAAAGAAATAAAAAGAGAGATAGCTCACATCTCGTGTTTATCGAACTTTCATTCTTGTCATCTGCAACGGATATCACAGAGCACTGGTAGGCGTGTGTTTATCATCGAAGTGCAACTGTGAGTCACCACCTCATTCCCCAAAGGCTCGATCGTGGAAGTGGCAAAGATTTGGATGCCCTACTAGAAAGTAATCGAACAGTAAACTGATCTTGTAAGTCGTAACTGCTGGGTCAACTAATCCTGCCACTGTACTCATGTCACTTTAGGTATCTTTCCATTGAACAGAGGTAGAACTATCTCGTCAAAATTGATGGTGGAGGGCGTTTGCGGTGGGGTAGGAATGACCGGTTTGTTGATATGTATGATTCCTGGCGAATGTATACAGAAGGTCACATTGGTATTGTCCCAATGGATGGGACGGAGGATAGAGATGTGCAAGAGGTGGTGGCATGGCGATAGAACTTGTCTCTATCGACGTTGAAGCAAAGCCCCAAGATGGGAGGGCGAAACGTTTCTTCAAATTCTTCACAATGAAAGGAATGTATGAGCGATTGCTCAGGAGAACCATCGGGAGAATCCACGGATATATGTTGCAGTAAGTCGCTGTTCTAGAGCCGGCCGAGAAACCCCTCATTCTACTTGCAGGATAAGAAATGTGAACCTACCTGTCCAGAGGACAGGGGATCGTTTGAACACCCAGATAGGTAATATTGTTAATCGGTATAAAGTCTAGCGGCTCATTTCGGCATTCATCCTTCACCAGTGGAGGGTTTATCATATCTGCAAGGTTAAGCCTTATCGCCGTGCCTGTGTTTTCGATGACGAAACCGGTACCAATCAATTTTTTTGTTTAGATGAAAAACGGGCAAATTCGCATGCTGTCACCTCTCAGCGGTCATTATCACTCATTCATTGACGTGAGTGCTTAGAACGGTCGAAATTCATATTTAATACACCTTCCTCCCTCCCTAGCACTTCAAGAGCTTTGAAACAGGTTTTGAGGAACGAGGGGCTGATTTGTCGAAGCTAGACAGAGCCGAAGTCGCGCTTTGGATGTGCGTGTCTGAGGTGTTAATTGTGTTAATTAGATCCATATTGAAACCCTTCGCAGCATAGAGAAATATTCGAGATTGAAGAAGTGTGTTTCCTTGAAACACAAAACTAAGGGGACAAGGCCAAAGGTAAGGAGCTTGGCTTCTATCAAAATTCGAGTCATCTCCCTGTCTAAAGAGTGGGCCTCCATCCTCCCGTTGGTACTTTCCACCAGTTCCGTCCAGTGACGCTATTTCTGGGAAGGGAAAAGCTACGATCAAGGAAAACCCCGACCATGGAATGTTAACCTCAATAACATGTTACATGTTGAAACAATGCAGGATGGAACAGGCATTTCTAACAAGGTATATATGTTTCGTTTCTATTCCCTCTCGGTTAGGATTGTAATCCACAGGGTTTATTGCATGCAATGGATGTCAGGCGGCATTCTAAACTCTCAAGATATGGTTCTATGATCATGCTTTGGACCATTTTCCCTTGATTCTCATCACACTGACCGGCAACTTCGCCTATGAGATGATTTAGAATATGGGTATGGGGGAGATTCAAGCTCTTCACCTTTTCATCGTAATCTGTCCATTCCTCTTCGCCTATATCTACCTCGAACTCCGTCCCGGAATCAATTCCATTGCATCTCCACGTCCCCTGAGAGGAATGAGCATCTACAAAGAATATTGGAAAGGATGAACGAACCGTTGGATCGAAATCTATAAACTCTAGACCCCTACAATCGAGAATCAATAAGGGTTCCCACCCCTCACCCCCATCCTCGAGGGCTGCATATGGCTTGACGCCGAATGCGGTATCGAATGTCGCGGAGGATTGGCGTTTACAAAAATCACAGCGCCATAAAAAATTAGTCTTGGTTGACTTGGTCGTGGGCATATCGAGAATTGTCTAGAGCCGATATACGAATTGCTTAGAAGAAGAAAAAGAACTATGGCTGAAGTTCTGGCTTACTTTTCGATTTAGACTGACGAGTTTTGAATGTACCTCGTGGCAGCTACTGCACTGAATCTAATCACACCGGGGTGTTTAAGATAACGGCCACCCGTTATCGCATTTGCATCGTTGATCGTTGGACAAAACAGGTGTGATGAGAAGAATATTGACCTTGAAGAAGTACTCGAAGCTGTCAGAGCCAGGTTGGAGATCGGTGACGTTCTCTAGTTCGGCCTTGATGGACAATAGCAATCGGACCATTTTTTCTCGAGTTATGATAAGCGATTTATCGATCGCGGGCGAGGCAAGCTCAGAATAGGCTGGCGAAACGGATGGCTGTGCGAGTCTATGTAATAGTCTAGTTGAAATTTTCAGAAAAATTCGTATTTACATTTACATTTACATTTGACAGCAACAGTAACGACTTGTGAACAGACTTCATTAGTAAAGCCCTAATACACACGAACTCGTTACCAAGCGATGTCGGTGTGCTTGTGCGAAAGGAACTTGGCGTGATCCTCCTTTGTAGACTCCTTGATGACTTTGAGGGTACCCAAAACTCCTTCGTCGATGGGCGTCCTGGGGTAAGAAGGAGCGTACTTGTCGAAGTAAGGAACGAGACGATTGGCGAGCTCCGTCCCGGGGATGTAGCCTGTTACTGGTGTTAGAACGGGGTAACTCAAAAAAAGTGTTGAAACACATACCGGGGTAGATAGAAAGTAATATAATATCGCTTCCCACGGTTTTCAATGCAGCGCCGTACTTCCTGACAGCCATGTTGAGCGCGGCTTTGGTAGTACTATAAGTATCGCCCAAGAAAGGAATGCCGATGGCGGCGGTGATAGAACCCATTTCGGAAGTGAGGAAAGCTACGCGTTTAGCAGTGCCTTTGTTGATGAGAGGGGTGAGAACTCGGGTGAGGCGTAAGGGTGCGATGACATTGATTTCGAATTCCTCGTGGAACGCTTTGAAATCGCTGGTGTGTGGGTGAATTGCGAGGGTGATCGAATGATCGAATGACCGAATGGAGGGCGTGTGGGAAGGAGTAGGGATAGTTAGTCACATGAAATCTCAGTTAGACTTGGGGGAGATGAGTAGCCAACTTACACGTCGTTTCCGAATGTCTGGTTGGTCTGGTAGTCAACACCAGCGTTGTTGATAAGATAATCGAGACCGTTGGGAAGAAGTTTCTCGGTCTCAGCCACGACACGAACAAAATGCTCCTCTTTGGAAACGTCCAAAGTGAGGAGGTGTAGACGGTCAGACTTGGGGAGAGCCGCGAGACCTGGGGCGCTGATGTCTCGGGCAGTGGCGATAACGACGTTGGAAGGGTCTTTGATCTATTGTTTGTACAGGGGAAGGAAAAGTTTGACATATGGTGCAGATATAATAAGCGGGGTACTTACGAGCTCCTTGACGAACTCCAAGCCTAGGCCGCGAGAGGTACCAGTGATGAACCAAGATGGCATGTTGAGCGAAACTTGAAGCTTTAAGGGTGTTGTGTACTAAAAGATATCGAATGTGTGACTGAGGGGATGGGTCAACTTGAACGATTTTGGGAGCCTTTTTATCTTGCTCAACTTTGCGCCAAAATCACACCCCAGTTCCCGTGGAGGCGTCAACGGCATCACCCCCCACATAGATTAGAATGTATATCCAAACCTGGGATCCATTTGGGAATTGGATTGAACCATTGTGAGAAAGCGAGACAGCATTTGTCAGAAAGAGGCTGTGCTCTACTATGCGCTGACTTTGCGATGACAAAGCTTCTGAGGGTTGAAGCCCAAACCAATATTCCTTGATGCTCAAGTTCCGATTGCGCGCCACTCGATACGCACCGATTCTTTGTATCTTCCTTGATGGTTGCGGGGGGTGGAGGCAAGCTCCGGCCAATTCGCCTTTTTAGGCGATCTCTTCAGTAAATCATGACTCAACCTGACTCCCATCTGATCGCCTTTCCTGCACCCATAACCACAAACTGCAAGAGTATCTCTGCACACATGGACTTCTGTATATGCACACGTGTAGACAATTCCCTTTAGGCAGATCGCTGAGTCAACAAGAGTTGTTCGAGAGATTGAGGCTTGGTCATATTCCGGTGGCTCGGACGCTCGGATCTTGGATGGGCTAAGGGGCGCGCGCGTCCATCACTGTCACCAAGGCACAGACCGTCTCGAAGATTCTTTTTTCCAGCCTGATCCATCGTCACTGCATTTGCAGGGCGGACCCCTGGCCGAGGGCGCGCATCGCATTCATTTGCTCATACATTTTAGTGAGCTAGATCGTCTCTGCAGCCATTTCCCAAGATATACATTTCTTAGATACCGCATCGCTACCCCCCGCGTGAACCATCTGTCTTGTCGCTCATTCCCCATTCATATCAAGTGTATACGGAACTCTTTTCTAGATCGGTGGAAGGCAGGAAGCTTCTGTGGTGGTTTTGTTTTTCAGGAGCAATTCATATACAAAGCCCAACAGTCATCAAGTACGGCCTTCTACTGATATAATGCAGAGTTAGTTCTCGTATTGCTTCTACCAAGATACCGTTTGGTTCCCCACCCCTCCTCCATAATAATAATAGTCTCTTTCGAGTTGATATGTCTAAATAGTGCATGAGATCCCTCGCAGACGGACCTGGATATACATACAATTCTAGATTAGTGCTGCCTAGCAAGATTGACAGTTCCACAACGAAATCATATGTTAATTTGTGGCGCTGTGACTTTCGCCTCATCTATGCACGACTTCCGGCATCCATCATGCTTTAAGGCCAGGGGCACATCGGTCAGATCCAGCATTTCCGCAAGGGGAAACACAACACAATCGGTGGTTTAGATGAAACGCCGAGTAAAGGGAGAGGGCGAACACACCACAGAGGGTTCAGAAACCCTTACAGACGGCGGGCAGCACGTCGCATCAATCAGTCTGTGTAAGCTACAACCTGGCGTGCTTTCTAACGCCCCCCACAGCAAGATGCCGATGATAGGATACGTTGAGGGAAACACCGCGGCGACTTCGCCTAGAACCCCTGCGCGTCGTAAAATGGGGTTCAAGAGACACCTAACCAGTAATTCAAATAATGACCCGCAGTTTGTCGTCCCCACACGCCGGCGGTAGAGATTGCTTACCTCCAATTATAGAATAAGGTCTAGCCGTGTATGAAGAGGAGGGGATGAAAGTCAAGGAGAAAATCGAAGGACTCGCCGGTACCATACCGGTGCCATACAATACACCACACTAGCACTAGCACTGCACAGGAAATAGCCATCTGCATTACTATTGGTCTTCCGTTGCCCGCACATCTAGCTCCCGAGACGAAGATATTCATATACAAGTAAGCAACCGGCCCAGCCAGTAAGGCCGCATCAGGGCCAGCCGTCCCGACCCTACTTCCTCCCATGAGATTGTATGACTGCATTCGGTCAACAGAACACAGAATCTTGTATCCAGTATTCATCGCTTTGCTGATCGGAATAAATAACCCCTCAAGTGCCCGGCCACAAACATACACACAATGCAAATGCGATGTCAATCCGCACAACCATCTCCCTGCCACTAGGCTTAGGAGGTATGATGGGGTGTGTGCATAGGTATGAACGTGGACAACGAATCGCGGACCCCTTCGCCGAGACTTGTTTCACCTGCTTATGACTTCAGACTGACATGAGAGGGCGGAGTATTGCGCTGCTATATAGCATTATGGTGCAAGGCCGTGGGGCCATTAATTCATGAATGGTCAATGGCGTGCGTATTTCGAGCTTGCTGCCTCAGCCAGAAGTATTACCCGCTGAATCGGCGAGAACAGATCTACACCCGAGAAATGCCTATTGCCCGGTCGGCGGCACTCGTATTTTCGAAGATAGAGGCGCATGTACACATAACAAGTGACGTCGATCCGAAGAGGCTAATTTCCCAGCGCTTTGTATAGGATTATGAGAGGAGTAGGCCGGTCGAGGCGGACCACTTCGCCGAAAGGTTCACCATTTGTTGACGCTATGATGGATGTGGGGCACAGTGCCCGCTAATGCTACGCTGTATGTACCGCGCGTTCGTTAACCTCAACAGGAAGTAGTAACTAGCTGTACTACCCGCCAAATTTGGCCAGGAAAAAAAGCCAGAGCCGAGAAATACATCAGCACTTTGCACGGGATAATAAGCTTGAGGTTATGAGAGTGGGGCTGACAATCGCGGAGCTCTTCGCCGAAAAGTTCACCGCTGATTTGTGCGGCGGATGCGAGGCTCGATCGTTGCCAGTACATGTTATATGCTATCACGCGCGTTCAACTTCAATTGAGGTCACTTCGGCTGGTAAGAGCCAAGAGCTGAGAAGTGCCCAATTTTCTAGCGGGATATTTCTGTAAAGAGCGTGACTGGTAAGGTGTTTCATGGACCTCTTCGCCGAAAGGTTCGCCGTTCATTGAGGTAGCAGAGCAAAGGACGCGAGGCCGGCTGTTCGACTGCTCGTACCGCATTGATGCGCTTGAGCAGATTAAATGTATTTCAACCCAAAGTGGTGCTCGCCAAATTGGCCAGCTGGCAGACAGAAGAAAAGAAGAGAATCCAAAGGCCTACGCAACCCAAGAGTCAACAGATTTCAGGGAAGAAGTAGTTCCTAGAGGAGAAACCCCCGGTATGCGGAATCCACCTCGGCAGAACGGTATGTAGGCCCTAGAGACAGCCCCTGTGCATAATTCCAATTAAACTCAAAACAGTATGCATATCCCTAATCATTCGAGCGGTGGCGCAATGGTCTATCTATAGAGGCAGTGCTTCAACATCACCGCCAAGCCTAAGAAGCTCCATGGGACATAGAGTTACCGCGTTTTCATAGTAGCTACTTACCTACCGAACAAAGAAAAGCAGGCGCAAAACACGCACACAACCACACTACTTATACGAAACAACAATTGGCAAACGGTCACGGCAGGAGTTGCATTCAGCACTACCATTCATCGGATCGGCCTTTCTTCAGCCAACACAAATTGGTCTTGTACCTTATAAAAATCGAACAAAGGCGGCTTATGTGTGTAACGGTATTTGCCGTGCTGGCGTTACGCCCACGGCCCCTGTCGCAAGGCCAACCAGGATATCCAGCACTTCAAGTCTCGCGTCGGTCCACCTCATGTATACCATTATGGACCTGAAACGCGAGGCGCGAGGCGTTGTCATGCTAAGAGCTGGAGTTATGAGTAGTCGGCTAATTAGAGTGGGAGTCAAGCAAGCCAGGCACGTCATGATTCGACCAATTTCCATCTGCTCCAAGTTGTTTCACGCACTATTGATCCCGCGCAACGTGTAAAAAACGAGGCCTGCACATGCATGGCAAATCAGGAACTCCCATACAATTTACCAGTCGAAATTTCGAATGGAGCCTGAAGCGCGCATCGAGTTCTCGGGGTTGTCCACCAATGCGAACCGCGTGGACTTGATTGGGCACGCCAGATGACAAAGACACTCGAAACTCAACACTGGATAGACCTAGCAGATGGGTGAATGCGAAGTGGCATTGTATCTGACAATCTACCTCATAGCAAAGACAGATGTGCAGCGACCCAACAGTGTCGAACCCAAGTGCTTGATCAGTTTTATTTCAAAAAGTGGCCTGAATCCGATACCCCAGAGGACTCTTTCCGCTAGTAGACGTACGTTTATATCGAAGTGCAGCTGCGAATCACAGTTTTATTTTCCCCAAGGCTCAATCATGAAGGTGGTAAAGATTGGGACTTTGGGGCAGGCTCGGAAAGCAATTGAATAGTGAACCAATCTTGTAAGCCGACTAATCCTTGATACTCAGGTTGCTTCTGGGTATCTTTCCATTGAGCAAAGGAAGAACATAAAGTTGATGGTGAGGGGCGTTTGTGGCAAATGACCAGCTTGTTGAGGCGGTTCCCAGCAATTGGAACGATTAAGAATGTCTTATTGATGTCGTCCCAATGATGGGACGGAAGATAGAGATGTCCCTTCACTGTGAAGGAGCTGAAGAAGGGCTAGTTCGCCCTCTCATCGAAGTGGTCACCGCATAATCCTTCGCCTCAACGTCGACAGAGACAAGTTCAATCGCGACACCGCCACTCAGGGTGCTTGCTTTTCGCTCAGGCCTCTCTTGTAATGTATGAGCGATTACCCAGGAGAACCGTCAAGAGAGATACGTCACTGTTCTAGTGCCAACCAAGAAAACCCCTCATTCCACTCGGAGGATAAGAAATGTGAGCCTACCTGCCTAGAGGACAGGGATCGCATTAGAGCGTTTGAATACCTGCCAGTGGGTGGATTCAGACTTACAGCTATGCTTTGATGACGAAACTGATACCAATCAATTTTTTTGATGAGCTTAATCGAGGTGAAAAACGAGCAAATTCGCACGATTCCATCTCGCAGCGGTCATCCAGCAACGCGAGTCTTTAAAACTGTCGGGACGAGATTTGATGCACCTTCTTCCCTAGGACTTCAAGAAGGTCTTGAGAAACTAGAGGCTGACTTGTCGAGGATACACAAGAGTGCTGAAGTCGCGCTGTTGGAGGCTTCTGAGGTGTTGTGTTGAGTCTATATTAAAGCCGTCCTTCACAGGATAGAGAAACTTTCGAGATGGAAGAGAGGTGTTTTCTTGAAAAAGGGACGAGGCCAATGGTAAATAGGCCAAGCTTGGGTTTTATATGGAAACGTCAAATTATTTCCCCTGTCCAAAGACAACACGATCGGGGAGCCACTGCACGGAACGGGTGGAAAGGATAGAAGTATTGCTAGGAAGGAAGAGGCTGCGGCCCTCCGGATATCGGGGAAAATTTCGACCATGGAAAGGAACGAGGCGTAGAACTTCAAGAAGCGGTGGCCGATGAAACGTTTCGTGTGGAACAATGCAGTAACGCTGTTAATTGTGAGTGGTACGATTATTATTATTTGACTGATGAACGTTTGCTACCGGCTTGTGCTTGCGCTAGATAAAAACTTGCCTTTCGCTCCCCCAGCGTGAGTTTGAGGTGATATCCTGTTTTTATCAAGATTGTGAACGCTAGGAAAACTGGTTCGGCTAGCTCTGAAGGAGCACCCTGGAGATTTCCCCCAAGCAAGAATTTTCACTATGTTGGACATCGCCAAATGTGCCTCGTACCACCAGCCTCTATCGGAATAGAGGTTCAAGTTGGGATCCGACTCGGATGACTGTTGGCCTCAAATTTATAAAGGTACCATTATCAATACAGTTGCGCATTTACGCTCATTGCCGACTTGTTTATTTACTCTTGAGTCTGAACTCAGGATCCTTCGAAAGCGACGATTGTCGAAGCCTATCGCGCGGGGAGAACAACCGTTATTGCCGCGGCCCGCCTCAATCTCGGCTTGGACCCAACCCCAGCATACCCCTCGGGCGTCCCAAAAGGAATTAGGAGGAAACTCACGCGAAGTTTATGTCGCCACTCAGTGACAGCAGCAACCCCCGTGAGGGTAATCCCTCCTTCTCCCTACTTCCCAACTACTCTGCCTCCGATCCCACATCCCTTGAAGGCTGATCACCGGACTTCCTGCCACCGATTAGCTGGGAAGACAGTGGTGGTCCCCGACTACCAAGGGAGGTTCAGCAAGCCGAAGCCATTCTTGCTGCACTTCATCAACAATTTGGCAATTATTTTACACCCAAAGAAACAAGATTCACAATCCGCGCACTTGCCGCTTTTCTCCAAGCTCAGGGATCCAGCTTCTCGGATTAGCGCTCGCCTTTCTAGTCAATCACTCCAGTGAACCTGACTCACAGCCGATGGTCCATTTCTGCTTTGGTTCCCTGACCCTGCGACCACGAGTGCGACTTTCAAGAGCTTCTTCTGTACATGCACGCGTGTAAATTGTGATATTAGGCAGATCGCTGAGTCAACGGTGACCGAGGGGTTGTTTGAAAGAAGTCATGTTCCGGTGGGTTGGATATTGGACGTTGGATGGGCTTAGGGACGCGCCCATCACTATCGCCAAGGCACAAATTGGCTCGAGAATGCTTTCCGAGTTGATGCAGTATCGTCACTGCATTCGAATCTCTTGCACGATGGAGAGCGCATCGCATTCTTGATCATTAACTGTTCATACATCTTGGTCAGTTCGATCGCCTCTAACCATTTCTGAATATGCAGTTCTAGACATCACGTCACTACTTCGCGTGCCGCACCCCTGTGTCCTTTTGCTCTTGCCCACCGTGACCAACACGGAGAACGGCCCTGCCCACCAAGGTTGAGCTGGGGGTCACTGACTTTCCCTTACAATTCGAACTGAGTACTCGATTCATCTGCCGCCTGTTGCACATAGGCGGACTTGGGTGTGTAGTGCAGCAGAGTGGCCGGCACTATGTGCATCCGGAGCTCGTTAGTGCGGATCTGCGAGGCGTGGGCGGCTTTAGCGGTAGCTTTTCATTCCATGAGTGACTCATGCATAAGCCCACCTTCACAAATCACGGCCCTGCTAATCCACCGGCGAGAAAATCCTTGGTACCACTAGACGCGTTTTAGCTCAGAAAGAAGCTCTTCCCAAGTTGATGTATATGTCGTCTCTGCATCCGCCCGATCCTTGGCAGACGGGCCTGTTCACTTATTGATCAAGAGTTTGACTGTATCTTGTCGTGCTCTTGATCAATAATTGTTTGTGCATCTTGGTGAGCTCGCATGTTCCACCCGATTCTTTAGATAAACAACCATCCGGTGAATGCGTATCTTCTGCTACTTATGTTCGATACGCTCAGCTTGCATCAAAGCTCGCGTTGCTTTGAGGCTGGGGATGAAGAATAGAAACTCCTATCGTTCCTCCGTTATCGGAGGTTTTACTGATCCATCGGGCATATCCAGCATTCCGCATGGAGCAACACGAGACGATCGGTGGTTAACATGAAACGCCGAGTGAAGGTAGGGCGAACAAACTACGTTCCACGGTCACAACGATGATCCGACACGCCATGACAATGGGTCCAGTATAGTACCGCTAGCGCGAGGATGCAGGTAGGGGGGTCCAGAAACCCTTCGCAGCGTGTCACATCAATCAACCCGACCACCCCTGCCATAGGCTAAGAACCAGTGTACTTTCTGGCGTTCATCGACAAAAGCCGATCATAGGGTATACAAGGGACACACCGCGGCTGGCCTAGAACCTTGCGGGTAGTAAATAGAGTCCAAGGGTCATCCCATCAGTAATTCAAATAATCAAGCGCTAAGCTAGGATGTTTGTCCTCCCCATCAAATCGCCCAAGCTGGTGGTAAAGATGTGAGGATGACATACCAACCACAGAACACGCCCGCGCATGAAGAGGAGACTAGTACTACGCAGGAAATAGGCATCTGCTTCGGTCAAGCGTAGTCATCCGTTGCCCGCACGTCTAGCTTCCGAGACGGGAATATTCATATTACAAGTGACCAACTAAGCTGGCTGAGCGTCCTAAAACCGCAATATTATGAACCTAGACAGGTTACCAGCGTCTATTGGGATAGGCTGGACCACCAGTCCCGACCCTGCTTCCTCCCATGAAATTGTATACTTCTTACCCACTCGAGGTTTATACATCATTAATTTGCTGATCGGAGAAAAAATTAATGACCCTCAAGTGCCAGGCCACAAACAAACACAATGCAAATGCGATGTCAATTCATAGAACCATTTTCCTTTCACAATGAACAATGAACGCAGACAAGGTACCCTTTCGCCGAAAATTGTTTCATCGTTTATCGAGGGTGCGACATTAGACCGGCAGGGCCGGATCCGAGCGCGCTGTTAGCATTGTTGACGCTTATGGTGTGGAGGCCAGGGGTGCATTCAGGTGATTAATTGCGTGCCACGCGCTTACCTCGCTAAATTAGCAAGCTACAACAGATNNNCACACCCAATACGCGGCCGGGCTCTCGCTTAACTCAAAGATGGAGACGCACGTACACATAATACATGGTGATGATCCACAGAAGCTAATTTACAATGCTCCGTATCGCTTGGGTGTAAGAGTAAGCCAATCGCGGACCCCTTCGCCGAATGGTTCACCGTCCATTGACGGCATGATGGGCCTGGGGGATGGCCCGCTGCCCTGCGTGCTGTAAGGCGCACCCGCGAATCCGAATTGTCCCCGCCGGGAGTATTGCCAGCAATATTGCCCACCAGGAGCTAGAGTCGAAAGAATAGCCCCATGTCCGTTCCGCACTCATTCAAATCAAACGGGCTGTCCTACGCACGCGCACCATACACAATACAATTCACAGAGATTATTTTCCAGCACTGCTTTGCATGGTATGAGGAGAGTGGAGCTGCCAATCGAGGACCCCTTCACCGTTGATTGACGCGATAGTGCCGCCCAATGAACGCGAGGCTCGATCGCTACCGGTTCTTATTAGATGCTATCACGCCGCTTTGATTGCGGCCTTCGGCTAGACCAAAGTAGTACCATGAGACGTAGAAATTGGCTGGAAAAGAGCCAAAAAGGCGAAAAGTACGCAATGTCCGACGCCCACGAACACGTCCTGCACCCATACATACGCGATGTCAATTCACGGGAACTATTCTATAGCACTCGCAGAGAGGACAGTTGTGCGCCGCGCGCAATGAGCTTGGTCGGTGGGAAATATTGCTCGCGAACCTCCTCACTCAGAGGTTTTCTGTTTATTGCCACAGCGGGACCGAGGGGAGTGGTGCTGTATTTGTCCGCAATGCACCTGCGTGTGGTACGTGCGTCTCAACCCCGAATGGCACCCGCCAATTGGCCAGCTGATAGCCAGAGGGAAAGGAAGAGAATCCAACGGCCTATACAGTCGACTCCAAGAGTCAACAGAACGTCCGAAAGAAGTGGCTCATAGAGGAAAAACACTGGAGACAGTGCGTATTGCAGGCGTGATGCCAGCGCACAAGGTGTGTAATGCAAAATCGAGCCCGATCCGGGTCCATCAACGGTATTACCTCCCGGCAGACCGTACAAACATGGTATGCGGGCCCTAGAGACAGCCCTTGCATATAATTCAAATTCA
>QLPJ01016045.1:0-28950 GCA_003314235.1 Cantharellus cinnabarinus | reverse complement strand
GTGACCTTGCAAGCAAGGTAATTTGACCAACAACAATATTGTGCTGCGAGTGGATGATTCTTGTTCGAATTCGGCGTCCAAGCTGACGAGCATGCGCATATTCTTGGCTGGCCGAGCGGTGTTTCGTCTTTTCTGCGATGCGGGAGGGGAAAAAATGTCTCAATTTATTCTTTCTTGAACTCAAAAGTCGTAGACGCCGAGAAGGTTGAACGTGGTGAGTCCTGAAGGACGTGAGTGAGGGGAGGGGAGGGGAGATCGTGCGAGTGGGTATGGACAGACCGGTTAAGTTGGAACTGCCGGAAACAGAGTGAACACGCTAGGGTATCGTATCTGCATTTCTGGGAGTGTCACAATTGCCGTAGTACTCCTAAGTAGAGGGACGAGACCGTATCCATTTATTTTGATTGAGAAGCATATGCATACATAGTGACCGGCTCGGAAAGGAGACAATTTCGCTTCAAAGTCGATTATCATGGTGAGTAGCCGCCATGGTACGCACGTGGCAAGAGGTAGTTTTGACAGGAATTTCGCGGGGGAGGCGCTGAAGCTGGAATGTCAAGCGTTTCAAGAGAGCGAGTGGTGGTAATTGGCGGTTAGGATTGGGCATTGAGTGGATGCCGGATGAAGTCCACAATTGAAATGAAGGTATCATTGCCCAGTCTGGAACACCGCAGAGCTGCTCGAAACTACCCGCATATATGTGATGCGAATGGGTCCTGGATGGTTGCAGACAGCCTGTACTGTGCAGCGCCCTTGCATATGGCGAAGGGTGTGTAACTAGAGTCTGGCTGCGGTAAAAACTAGTTTCAACACATGGCCATGGGAATGGAATGCGGGCAAGACCTGCGAAGATCTGCGGCCAGGGTGGGCTACTAGGAACAGCATCCACGAACCAAAGACCCGGATAGTACAGAAGAGGCAAGTAGATACGACATTAGAGAAAGGATCCATTAGACACATGTGCAAATCCTGATTCCTAGTATGACAGAGTAGTAACAGGGCAACGGAAGGGCGGAGGTTGCAAGGCTAAAAGAGAGTTTTTCTAACACACTGGACGTGGGTACTGGTTACAGCTCGTTACCGCGCATCCCAGGAATACCACGCCCGACACTGCAATTATGATTGATGGTAACGCCGTTTAGGCACATCGTATCGTTCACGCTGTGATACGTAGCTCGTGCTTCGGTGACTCAACCCTATCCACGCCCCGCCCGACGGTAATCCAAGGGGTGGAGGGAAAAAATAAAGGGGAGTGGTTTTTTTTTGAAAAAGAAAAAGAATCCAGCTTTCTTTTTAGATTTCTTTTGTATTCTCTTTCCCTCAGGTGAAATAAAAAAAAAGAGATCAGATGGCAAGAACCCATAAGAGTCGAATTTTTGTTCAAAAGATTTGAAGTCCAGATGAATGTGTTGATCGTTTTATTCACTCATCTCTCCGACGTTCACTCACTCAGTTTGGAAAATATCTTTTTTTTTTTTTTTTTGCACCGGAGCTTCCCAAACCCCCTCCAAGAACACTCACTCGTTAGTTGCGGAGGCATCGTGGGTATCGCTGCTGCTTTTTTCCTTCCACACTCGAATAAGTGCTGCCCCCGGTTGATTATCAACATGGAGGCAAGAGAAATGAATATGCTCTCAACGGCAGAACAAATACACCTAATCCTCCCTCTCCTGGACCGAGTTCGTCTCTTTCTGGTCACCCCTCATCATTGTCATCCCGTTCAGATTGCTTTATAACGCCCTCATACTTCATTGTAAGTCTCCCCCCCCTTTCATCCCCCTCTACATCCCTCCTCCTCCAAATCAAGAATAGCACACTCATTCATCATCATGTCATCTCCCACTGTCCTGCCCTATCAGCCGTACTTTAGTCCTCCACAAATATTCACCGCTTTTCAAGACGCAGCGAGTATGAACCAGGTGAGCCTGTTCTATTCCGAGCGCTCTGTGACATTAACTTGGCTTTCCCTTCCAGTCATCCGCATCTGCCGGCGACGCAGTGCTCCGGTCAGGCGCTGACCAACACTCGCAGAGCCCATCTGTTCATCATAGTACCACTTACGCGCCTCAAAGATGGGACAGCGGGAACTCTATACCCAGTCTCGACGATGTCACGCGTAGCGTTAACGCTCCGGGGTTCACGCTTCCCCCGATTGTGACATCCTCGAATCCCTCAGTTCAACCTCACACTCAGCCTCGGTCGCAAAGCGGCGAATGGCACGGGAACTCTTCTGATTCCTCGCCCAATTATGCAACAGATTGGAGTGCATCAACTACCTATCCTCCCCAAGGTACGCATATCCTTAGCAGAAGCACCTCCACCGTTTAAGTTCAGAAATTCAATTGGTCTTCTTCTGTTTTGACGCATGCACCGGTACTTGGGACACTTCCCCTTCCTTGCCTTAATCTCCCCGATTCGATCGTCCTGTCCCCCCCTGCCGAACTTGAACATGCCCACACTTAGCCTCTTACCGATCTCAGCCGCACCAGTATGCTGCTAGCCCGCACCAGGCCTATGCAACGACACCCGCCTCAGAGTCGGCACCTTCCCCTTATGCCACTCCGCACTACCAGCAACATGCTCCACACAATACGGGCAATCACCACTCGGTAACGCACGAGATCTCGTCCTACGCCATGACCAATGCAGCGCATCACCCGCACGGCAATGGAAGCCATCACGTTCGCTCTTACAGCAATCCCACGCCGACATCCGTAACATCATATTCACCAATATCAGCTTCCTCACCGTACGCGCCCGGAGGGCACCAAAGTCCTGCGTTCCTTGCTTCTACACCCGCTGGCGCTGGCGCCAGTGCTATTGGTAATGGCACCAGTGCATATGATACTTCGCGAACCCTTCCTCCGCTTGCTGCGCTAACAGCTGGATCAACAAATGGGTCAACGCGCTCCACTTCACCTGAATCTGTCCACGGTCACTCCCACAGAGGTTCAACTGGTAGTCTCCTCTCTTCAGCCATTGGCCGAGACCGATCCTCTGCCGAGCCGATGGGTACTACGTCGTCTAGCGGATCAAGTGTTGCCAGCTCATACTTCATCAATACGGGTGGATTAGGTATGGGGGGACTTGGCGGAAACAGTCCATTCGGTGATCTGGCAGGGATTGTCGTTCCAGCGAATGGAGTAAACCATCTTTTGGGGGGATCAATTTCGGGCTCATTAGCAAGCCCAGTGAGCTCGACTAATTCGTCCAGTGTGACAAATGGAACAGTCACAGCCTCTGCTGCTGCAAGTGTGAATGGGAATCTACCGGGGATCAAGCCGAAGCGCCGACGGGCCGACGCGACACAGTTGAGAACGTTGAATGCTACATACGAAAGAACAGCATTTCCTTCTACCGAGGAACGTGCCGAGTTGGCTCGTAAGTTGGGCATGAGCCCCCGTCAAGTTCAAATTTGGTCCGTATTCCCGGTCTCCCGTTCCCTTTTACTTTCCCATGTTATCGTCCAATGATACTTACCAGGTTTTCTAACAGGTTCCAGAATAAACGTCAATCGTTCCGCCAGACTCGGACGCAACAGCAGGCCCAGGCGGCTCATCCATCGCATCCACACCATACCTCGCATCACGCCTCACACCACATTCACTCTGGGACGGCGGCTGGTCCAGGGACGTTTGGCTCGATACAACTGACGAGCCCAATAGGCTCAACATCAACTACATCGACTAGTAGCAGTGGAACAGCGAATGGCGGAGGATCTTATGGAGTCTATGGCGGGGGATATGGTGCTGCGACCACTGATACTGCGTCCAATGGGGCGGGTACTCTGAGGTGGTGAGGCGGGGGCGTCTTGTTATTTTAACCTTTCGAAGCGGGGTTTTTTGTCTTCGAAAGTCGGGGCCGTGTGAAGATTGGGTACGTAGCAGTCTGCGCAGGATTTATTCTTTGGCTTTGAATCTGCTAAGCTGCGTTTTGTCGAACTGGGACTGACCACCGCACTCAATTGTTGTAGGAGATGAAACATAGTCCTCGATCGACCCACCATGTCCTGCCAAACCAAGGAATGTTACTCTTTCCATTCTCTCTTCACGAAACGAAACCTGGAGCCCAACACATGTTCCGCTGGACGAGCAGGCCGACCGACGCACATTTTGCTGACATATTTCTCAGTACCACACTCGATCTTGTCCTTTTTCTCCTCACTATGAAAACACAATTGGCAGCCAGCCTCAAGTAACTTCTCTATACCTTGCACCCTCTGGTTTTTCGTCCCACCATGCACAGTTCCTTCACTTATGTTTCAGTTCTTTGTTGTCTTTTCTTTGTTTCTCCGTTCCATGTGTTGTGTTGCCTCCACCTTCGGATCCGCAGCCCTGGAACATGATTCCTTCCTGTTATAACGCCCGCACACATCAGTTTTGATTCGAAAAGAGTCCCAAAATCATCTGTATCACAAAGCATAGCAACCACTTGTAATTCTTTATTTTTTTTTTCCTAGTGGCTAGTTTCTTTTTTCGTTCCACGTCGCATCCAAATGCTTGCAGCTATACATGCTTTATTCCCAACTTCCCGCCTGACCGTCAGATCAACGTTTGTAATTTGATAGCTTCTCGTTGGTTAGCGCGTTGTGTGGCAAAGATCCACTTGTAGCCCGCCTCACTCCCCCTTATTTGTAGTTTGACCATATTCATTATCGTTTCGTATGTTGCTGTCCCACTTGTTATATTATCAGACTCCACCGATCCGCCAATCGCCCGTTTGGTGGCTACTACTTTAATTTGTTCTTCCAATATTTACGTTATCTTCAACCATATATGATTTTTACGCGTGTAGCTAGATAACTAGATAAGCTGCACATGTTGCGCGCGTTCAGAAGAATATTTGTCATAGCGCAGGGCATCATGTGTCAGTGCACGCGGCTCATGCAGCCTGATCAAGGTTGCATGTGCACGTTATGGTTGCTAGGCGCGCACGTTGTATTCTCCCCCCTCCTGGCCCGCCGTGATCCTGTTTGGCTTGTTCGCCTCTCTTTTCAGTGAATTCGTTCGATCATGTGTCTGATCTGTTCCCAACGAAAGAAACACCTCAATCAGCTCAACTGCATGCGCAATCTTCGGCTTCCTAACCAAATTTTGACTGATAACACATGTCCACCTACCGGTCAATTCCCTGGAGGATCACGAGACATCGGTCATCTAAACCATCCCCGTCACACGAGAACACCCTCATCTCCAGGGTTAGAAGTTAACGGTGTCTCGGTGGTTTTCGTTCTTCCCTCATTATAGATGAATTTGAGTCCAATTGTTGCCCACGTAGAACGCCAGGAGGGAGATATTAGGCATCTAAGATAACCCGTACAATTCAAAGGATCGGTCAATCAGGATGTCCCCGCACGGCATGGGCATAAAGGCCGCAGTGACTATACAGGGTTAGCAGTCGAGTATGGCCAACGAATGGTATTCTAGGGTAGCTGAGGAAGACGAATGCGAAGGGATACGTGATATAGGCACCCAATTGATCTTATTATGTGCAAGGAAGGAACGTGCCCGGAAAACCGCGACGACCAAATTGGGCAATGATAACCGAGGTACTTCTTGAGAATATCGAGGCAAACTAATCCTGTGCCTTGATAATTATTTATCTAGATCGATTTTTGCCTGATGTGTAAACTGGCCGACGAGGGGTGAGCGTGGGAACGACCATATTGGGAATTCCGGTCATCAATCGCTGTCTGTGTCTTCAGGTTTGGGTCCTACATAACGGAATAATTAGGAGGCAGCGTCAAAGGTGACCACACCCATGTTCCATCAGCCGCCACTCCCAGGGAGTATGAAGCAGGAAGCGGTGACTCACCACCAAAACTAAGCCACTCCAGCTTCCTGGCTCTCCGCCGTTCATCCCTCACTTTAAGCTGGTTGCGGGTTAACTTTTTCTTCTTAATCGCCGGTGTTGGGTTGGCTGTCCCAGAACCGGCTTTTTCGTCTCCAGTCCCAGCTGGTGTACCGCTGACTGAGGCAATAGGTGTAGGTGCAGCGCTTGTTCTGGTCGACCCTGGGCGCGATTTTCCGTCCGCAAAGGCATCCTCCACGACTGCAACCTTACCCTTCCGCGCCAGACGACCCGCTTCTACATTCCATATCTCTGGACAAAGCGCATTGACAAATTCCTAGTTTCTTTTAGGGAACCTTCAAGTTACCGCGAGAGTCCCGCTCACCATGTTATGTGAAATGATCAGAACCGCTCCAGCCCAGTCTCGAATGGCAACAGCTAGCCCGCCTAGAGGTTTCATGACATTCATCAGCACGTGAAACAAATCGTGTTGCGTGCTTCTCCTCACCAAGGGCTTCTCGGTCCAAGAAATTCGTTGGCTCATCTGGTGTCGGTAATCTAAAGTCTCAGAACGGTTGCCACACGAATCTCAAAGCGCATACCTAGAACAAGCACCTAGCCAGCGAAAAGAACTCATCAGGGGCCATCGTGTCCTCGAGTAGCATGCGGCCTCACCTGAGGATTATTCCACAATGCTGCAGCTATCACAACCTTGACCTTCTGACCTCCGCTCAATCCCCCCATTTCGTTGTACATCGCAATATTCCCATCTAGCCCAACCTGCTCTAGGGTCGCTCTAACGGCAGAGGCGCTGGTTTCTCGGCTAGCAGCCCCTTCTCTTGAAGCTTCTATATCATCAAACTGCGCAACCACTTTTGCAAAGCCTTTTTCAAGCAGATCTTCTCGGGGTAGCCACGTGTTGAACTTGTGGTCCAAATCTCTCCATTTGATCTCGTATTGGAAAGATTTCTTCAGCTTTTGTCGGCCCATTATCATCTGTTCCGAATCCTTGGAATCAGCACTCACTCTACCACTTGAAAAAAAGATTTGTGCCCACCTCAATCTTACGTTTCTCGCCGTTCCTACCAACGAAGTCTTGCTCTAACGATGCTCGCTCCTCCTCAGTAAGCACCCGAGTGGACTTCTCCAAAAGCTCCCCTAAGGTGTTACAAATCAATAATCGAATTGCTCACAAGAACTATGCATATCTACTTACGATCGTGCCCATCTTGAAATCGCCACTGACTGTTAATCGCTACTCTTTAGTGCTGGGGAACATCGATTACAAGCAGCAAAACCTACACGTATGCGACGGGAGTCTTTTCAAGGTGCTTTTCTGATGATTCGTCAATGTCAGTCCTCTGTGGGTAAGGATGATCATACCAATGTGATGTGTCGCATGTTGAGAGACATATCCCACACGTAGCGATGGGTGCCGGTACACAGTGCCAGACTGTGGCCCAGTCTCTCCCTGACAAAAACGGACAATTGTCATTGAGCTTCCAAAACAAGTTCAGTTCCACCTACAGTCAGTAGTTTGATGAGAGTGGACTTCCCCGCTCCATTGGGCCCGACGATCCCTACCCGACTACTCAGACTCAAAGCACAGCTGACGTCAATCAAGCTTGGGTCTTTTCGCCCAGGATAGGTGAATGTACAATTAGCCATCTTCATGATGGCACGTGTGTTCGAGCGCACACCCATAAGGCTCCCTGGTGGTGGGAACGAGAATTTGACTGATGTGGCGGCGAGAGTGTAGTAGGATTTGGCCGAAGGAACGTGTTTCACAAAGTTGGATAGGTTGCCGGGATAATAAACAAGCTGAGAAATAGCTAGGCTTCAATATGAGGGGACGAGAGGGGCTGGTTCAAACTAACTTTTTTATTCTCGTAATGAATGATATCCGTAGTAACATTGTCTAAGAATCTTTGGGGTTTGCTGTTAGGTGAAAACGCTATTCGTCCAAAGTGAGCAGGAAAGCCGCACCCTGAATCGTGAGATACAATGAGACATGTAACGTTTACATGCGACGTAAGATAGTCCTCAAGCCACTTCACGGAAGGCACATCGAGCTGCAAGTGAGATTCGTCAGGAACAACATTGCGCGAATCAGTTGATTTCATACGTGATTCGTTGGTTCATCTTTGGAGTCGAGATGTTGTCACCGCCAGATTCGATACATGAAACTCGATAGGCTTACCGAGAAGAAGGAGGTCGGCCCTATATAGCATTGCACGAGCCAATTCGAGCTTTCATCTAAATTAGAGTGACGCCTTTACAGGTGATGGTTGTGGTCTACCTTCATCTTCCAGCCTCCGCTCAAGCTCCCGACAGTCTGGGCCTGTCGTTCGGCACTAAATCCAACCTCTTCTAACTGCTTCGCGATGACCGAACGTTCAATGTTGGCAAGAGCCGGGTCTAGATGCCAATTTCAGGATGGATACGTGCCAAAGCGACTAGTTAACTTACCGGCAGCAATGAAATCTATAATAGAAAGCGATGCATCCTCGCCCTGTAAGGAGTGCTCCACCAAGACAGCACGGACTTCATCCTGAGAAGGAAAATTCTCGACCTTCCCATCTCTGATTGCTCTCATAAGTGTTGTCTTCCCGCTTCCATTTCCGGCGCAGATACCGTAGCGCCTGCCACGAACAAGACGAAGCGTGGTGTGGGAGAGGAGCAACAGTGCGCCATATGCAAGTGAAAAGACCATATTGCAGAGAAGATTCTCTGATCCATCGTCATTAGGCGCTGGTCGTGTTGCTTTCTCTGCATCCCAAAAGCGCTTTCGGATCGACTCGGATACCAGTTCAGCTTCTGCTCCGTTTCCAGAGACCCATGGCTGGAGGTAGACATCTATAGCTTGTTTCCATGGAGAAGGGTCCATAAAGTCCTTGTTATGGACGAGCTCTGCAACGAGCCTAGCAGAAAAGCGAAGTGATTGATTAAAGAGTGGATGAGAGGGTATAGGAGGTAACTGAGAATCATTAGGTGAGGGCGTAAATAAATTTTGAGGCAAATCTAACGTCATAGTTCTAACGACCGATAAAACTTCCTCTGCAATGTCACGGTCAGGAGGGGGCTGCGCAGTCTTGGATGCACCAGCACCCAGTAGGGTCTTCAACGCAGAGGACGCAAACGTCCGGACTTCGGGAAATGAAGCGCTTGCAGCGATTTTCTCCACACCCTCAACCAGTGAGCTGAGGTAGTTGGCCGCAACGACAGGATCTCGTACCAACTTGCAAACATTCTCCACGACCACGACAGTGCGGCGTTGAGTGTCCATACTCCTGGCATTCAACCCCCGACCTAAGAGTGGGACAAGAACAGCTAATGAAGGGGCCGTGACCTCAGTGACAAATGTAGTGTTTGACAGAGTCTTGATCGTATTGGGCGCTTCATCGGGTGCTGCCATGACAGAAACAAGCAGAGGGATATGAGGGCGAAGATCAGGGTTTGGAAGTGTTTCGTAAAACGCTGTAGCCACTTTTTTAGCGGCAGTTGCAACTTCCGGCTTGGTGTCGTGCATGCTTGTTTCGATGAGAGGGAGCAACTTTCCGAGAAGATTTGCAATTTCATCTCTTACACCCTCATTCTTGCTCTCGGCGAGGCGCGCCATTTGGCTTAAGCAGAAAGCTTTGGACTTCCACTTGGCGGTGTTGGAAAGCTCGTGACCCAATACCTCCATAACACTTTGAATGGCTTGCACAGGAGTTAAGGAAACCATGGACCGTATGGCCAAGCTAGCCGCGGATCGGACCACGTCGCCTTTGTCAGAGAGTAGCTCCAAGAGAATCGGAAGTGTTGGTAGTAATAAAGGAAGGGCCGGAGCTTTGAGGATTGAGCTGAGCGAATGGTAGCCAACAGCTGCAGATTCGCGCTCGTAGCCAGACTTCTTATTAGTGGCGAATGACTGAAGTGTCTGTAAAACATTCTCATCACTGCGAAACGACATCAGAAAATATAAGGACGTGTACATCGTGCAGTGTTGCCTACAGCAGAGAGGCAGGTCCAGCCTTCTTTACGGCACGCGCCAAATTGTCAGCGGCAGCCTTGGCGTCTGGGGCTGTTGGGGCGGCCTGCAAATTCTTCAGTTCCGTCAGGAAAGCCGATGAAGCCACAATTGCGCTATTCGGTGCCACGGGAGACATTTATCACTTGGATCGTCTACAGCGAGGTGTCCAAGGCCAGCAAAAAAAAGATCGAAAGACGGCACACTCCGAGTTCAACCTTTTGAATTTTTCAATTTCAAACCCCAAAAACGTCATATTGAATAGTTTAGTCTCCTTTGGACAAGTTCCCTAATCGTCTTCGGTATATCGATCTCTCCAACGGCTAAAGAGCAGGTGACTAGCTTGGACATATCCTGGAGCCTAAAGTCATTGTAATCCAGCACTTGTTCTGACGGAATGTCTTCATATGAGATCTTGACTCCAGGACGTGTGGAGCAGTTCAAACGCGATGGGTAACGTGTCTCCGGCCTTTCTGTTATATCATACAACTTCGTTTATAATATTTGCAGCTACTTAGTCATCCCAAAATTTCTATCCGACGAGCAAGTGAATGGGCTTCTCAAACGTTCGAAGGAGTTACTTCAAGAGTTTGATCTTGAAGACCACCCGATGGTATGTTTAAAGTCCAGCAATGTGACAGATGTGAGAAGCCAACCCATCTCAGACTCGATTCACGACAGGCGAAGAAAACGACGAAAAGTACGTTCGTACTAAACTATTTCGTATATCTTGCACTTATCCGCCCATCTTCAGGAAACACGTTGGTGACGACTATTTTCTAACTAGTGGAGACAAGATTCGGTTCTTTTTCGAGGTGGACGCATTCGGACCAGATGGGAAGCTCAACAGGCCAAAAGAGCTCTCTGTGAACAAGATGGGGCACGCTCTCCATGAACTCGACCCTGCTTTCCGAGCGGTGACTCTGCAGAACGACCAATTGAAAAAGATCGCCCGTGATCTAAATTTCCACAAGGATCCTGCGGTTCTACAGAGCATGGTGATATTCAAACAGCCATCCATTGGGGGCGAGGTATCAGAACACAATGATTCCACCTTTCTGGTGAGTCGCACAGTGTGTTGGTGCAGTTGAAATGCTGAACATATCCTTCAGTATAGCGACCCACCTTCGGCTCTTGGGTTTTGGTTCGCGTTGGAGAAATGCACCGCCGAGAACGGTGCTTTAAGCTTCGTTCCTGGATCGCACTTGACAATCCCTATTACTAAGCGTTTTGTTCGCCTTCCTAAAGGTGGAACAGGGTTTGAACAATTGCGAGATCTTTATCAATTGCCATCCAAAGGCGACTATAAACTCGTGACATGCGATGCAGGCACGTAGCTCGGTTGAGATCGTTACCCCATTGCAGAATCTCAGCTTGCTTCAGGTGACTTGCTGCTCATTCACGGCTCAGTCATGCACAAATCGGAGAAGAATCTCAGCTTGAAGACGCGCTATGCATACACATTCCATATGATAGAAAGCGCTCCTCATGCGAAGTGGGATGAGAAAAATTGGCTCCAGCCAACATCATCAATGCCATTCTCCAAACTGTTTTCGGCTTCCTCAGATGCGTCCTCATAAACAGGATACAAAATCTTGTTTTCTTACAAGCGATAACTACCTGTACGCTCATGCTTTCTCTGCCTTGGGTCCTTTCCTTTTCCTCTTATGCAATCTGCGTGATCTTTGCCCGCCGGATGATGGGTTCAGGTGTTAAATGGCCTAGCTCATCAATCAAAGCTGGAAGGAATGTCCCTGTACCCTGGACATCGGGCCGTTCTCCGGCAATCTCGGATGCGATTGTTATTGCCAGAACCCTAGCCGAAATATAATCATAGTTGAGTTTCAAGGATGGCACTTACCCTGCCACAGCGCCTAGAAGCATATCGCCCAGGACAAGTCTGCCATCAGATGCAGATGACTCGGCAAGGCCACGCCTGGCAAGAATATTTACGGTTCCACAGTATGTGGCAATGGCAGAGCCGACGATGCAGCCACTAGCTGTAATCCCTGGTAATAGATGGTGGCCGTTACTCAATTTGATAACGGATTCCCCATTCGAGATCCAGTCATCCTTTCCTTCGTAATTAATGTGAATTACTGCTGCGACGTCCGATTTCGAGAAGGTTACCCACCTGTCATCACCACAATACACCCTGAGAGGTTGGAATTATGACGCGACACGCTCGCATATAATTGATGGCTACGTACTTTCTTTGAGTGACAACTCCTTCACCACGGTGGCCGGATCTGTGAAGCCATCCCCAATGCTGTCGACGCCACGCGATTTGACCTAATGCCAACCTCAAAAACTTGTCTGAGAGGAGTTCGACAGCCAAAATACCTCTGTTAGCCCGGCCAGGGCACCAATCTCACTCGCATTCCCTTTGATAACCGTGGCCTGCCAAGCATTCAGCAGCTCTAACGAGGATGTAATTGTCAATTGCTCCCACAAAATAAGCAATCACACAAACGATTAGCGGTACTGCGTCTGTGTGCGGTAGCCCCCACTGCCACAGGATCAAATACGACTAATGGGGTTGGTCAGACACGATACCATCAACTCCAACACTGTATTACCAGGTTTTTTGTTCAGATTTGCAAACTCCCCTGTCGTGGAGGGCTTAGCTATGGCTTGAAACAGCGTGCCAAAGCAAGGTCACCTGCAAGCAGCATTCCTTCGAAATCTCCAATGGTCCCAAAATTAATGAGCAGACCCTCGCAGACCTTACTTAGATCTTCCATTTCAGTTGGAGCGGTGGCCATTATTGGGCTTGCACCCATGGCAAGGGTAATATTAGCACTTTGTGTCATGGCCACATAATTCGTGATTTGATGCACGAGGGGGGTCAAGGCACGGGTTTCGACTATTAGTTTAGCCACTTGATGAACAATATCGGCCCTTGTTGGAAGCTCCGTAGGGATAGTCCAAGATGTGAATGGCTGCGTGGGATGAGGTTGGTCCGTGAATGCTCGATGCAGACTCCGCAGATTCTCCGCAGCCTTTCTTGGTTCACTGCTTGACACAATCTCGCTGATCACGGCGATGCCGTCCAAGGTTCTTCCAGACGCGGTAACGGCGCCATGAAGGGTGCGTATCAAGTTACGATACTTGATACCACCTGCAGAATAATTCAGCTTCCCCGTCAGGAAGGTGATTTGCCTATACCTATTCCGATAGTCTTAATGGATTGAGAGAGAGCATCCAAAATTGAGCTAATTCCACGCGGCCCGATAACATCCTTGGTAAGCCTTTTGCTCGTGGTCCACCATATAGGTCCAATTCCAACGTAATCAACTCCAGCTTTGCTGGCAAGGGTTGCTTCCGCAGGAGAGGAGACCGAAAGACCTAAAACCATGGAAGGTGGTAACAGTTTCTTGGCAATCTCGATCGGCATGTCAGTCTAAGATCTGTCTCAGTGTCGTTTGGCACAACGACTAGTTCGGTCAAATAACCTGGCCTAAGTGGACGCCGTCCGCCTTTATAGCAAGCGCCACATCAATTCGATCGTTGATTATGATGGGCACATTGTACTTCGAGCAAATTTCCTGGGTCCTGTATGTTAAATTGGCGTGATTGGTGGGAACCATTTATAGTTTAGCGAGCTGGCCTTCTCGCAATCTCCACAAACTCCCCAGTGTCGACTGTCTTCTCGCGCACCTGCACGGCGGTGACCCCTCCCTTCAGCGACTCCTCGAGTGAATCGTAGTAGTCAATCCCTTTTGGGAGCAGCTCTCTCCCCGTAACAAGATACAAGCTATAGTCAATGTCTCGCTTTTGCGACATTTCTGAGGTTGCAATCCTCAAAATCCGTCACGAATACGTCACGTCACACCACCACAGTGATGTTTAGCCACAATTTCTATATTTCCACGCCCGCATACATAGTATAGGTGTGGTCACCTTATATTTAAAAGTTAGTAGTACATTCCCTAATGTCCCTACAATGCGTTGGGAGAGACGTCCTGCAGTGCATGAGCGATGTGGCGTGTGGGCTTCAATAAAATGGATTCCCCTGAGAACTCTTTCTCCTCTGAAGGAGTATTAATATTGTCGTGGAAGTAATGTGAGGCGAAACTCTTGGGAGCTAAAAATTTCAAGACGTCAAGAATGAAACAGGATTCGTTAGACAGAAAACTCACTCCGAGGGGTTGGCCTAGTATCAGCGGACTGCATGATATGATAGGCAACCAGACCAGTCCTGATCAAATAGGTTGGAACACTTTATCTAGGTTACCTCAATACATCGACGTACCAGCCAGTTTGGTGAGAGGCCCCCAGCCCCCGACCCGTATCGCCGTGGAAGAATTCGTGGAAAAGCACAAGATCACGGAAATGAGGATCCTTGTCTAGCTTTTCATGCCCTCCATTCGTGGGTCGGCAACCACCCTCATGGGCGAAGATGCTTATGATGCGACGGCGAATCTCCTTTGCGACGCTCGAAAGATCCATCAAGTTTCCGCTGCCTGTGGGACACTCGATCTGGAACGTGTCCCCGTAATACTGGTGGAAGCGCTGTAACGACTCTATCAAAAGGAAATTCGTCGCTAGCCAGATTGGTCCCCTCCAGTTAGAATTACCACCAAACATCCCGGATTTGGAGTCGCCTGGCCAGTAATGTACTTCGAATTTCTCTCCGTTGACCTGCATAGAGAAGGGATTCTTCTCATGATACTTTGAAAGGCTTTCAAAGAGAAGATAAGCATGATGCGCCTGATGCGGGGAGGGCTTAACCTACGATCGGATGCCATGATCACTCAGGAACTCCGTTGTGTCTAACATCCTTTGAAGGATCTTTTGAAGGCGTTCCCTTCCCGCCAATGCTAAAAGAATTCTCTCCCCGGAACCCACACCTGGGGGGTTATATGAGACCCCGAGAAACGAGATAGGGGAGGCCCAACGTACTATTTGTACCATGCATGTTACGTTGCGATACCTCAGGTCGGATATTGACGAATCGTTCTAGCCGTTCTTTGAAATTGGGAAAGCGTTCCATGACCGAAGGTTCAAGGGTCAAGGTAGCATATAAAGGGATCAAGCCAACCAGCGACCGAACTGGAATCTGCTGGGGAGTCCCTTCGTGCCACTGAATTGCGTCGAAGTAAAATTCCTCGTCATCATTCCACAACGAGGAGTCGTGATCCTCCCCATCGTATGCCATAGCATCTGAAATGCTTATGAAATGCTAAAAGTTTGCATGAGTCAAGATTTTCCCACAAGACCAGGAATGAGTTGTTTACCTCGAAGAACTTTGACGCAATATCCTCATACGTTTTATCCTCTTTCGCAAGTTCAAGGGCGATGTTGAGCCTGAAATGCATTAGCAAGCCCGGCGGACAAAGCAAAGCCTGCTCAACTTACATGTTCAAGCAATAGAATGCCATCCATGCGGTCCCATCGGCCTGGCGAAGTGTGCCACCATTAGGGAGCGGCTCAGACCGATTGAACGCTCCGATGTTGTCAAGTCCCAGGAAGCCACCTTCAAAGACGTTTTTCCCATCCGTATCTTTCCTGTTGACCCACTACCCGGGAGTCAGCTAGAGTGCGAGCTGCATCGGCGAGATTCACGTACCCATGTGAAGTTAATCATAAGTTTGAGGAAGATTGTCTTCAAGAATTCCGTGTCGCCTACACCACGCAGCTGGCGCTCGATTTTGAATACCCTGAAGGCAGACCTGAGAGTAAAAGTTCAGCGGGGCGTTTCGACATAATTTCTAGTTTCAACACTAACCAGGCATGAACGGGAGGATTCACGTCAGAGAAGTTCCATTCATATGCTGGAATTTCACCATCTGCTTTCATATACCAATCCCTCGTAAAGAGTAGAAGTTGGTTCTTCGCAAATTCGGGATCCACCACCGCAAGAGAGATGCAATGGAAAGCGGTGTCCCATACGGCGAAGAATGGGTATTCCCATTTGTCGGGCATAGACAAAACATCTGCGACATGGATGTGACGCCACGCCTTGTGAAGGAGATTACTGATGTAGTTAAAAAGAACCATATAATGATTACATACTTGGTTCCTGACGCATTTCCTCTCAGGAGGAGGGGGAGGCTGAGATGGGTCGCCCTTGATCCATTCCGAATACTTAAATTGGTAAAATTGCTTGGACCTGCGGGAGAAGTTAGTCGCCAGACCGAGCGAGGGACATATAGGCACACACCAAAGCATTCCGGCCAGCGCCTGGCGAGTGATATTGCGCAAGTCATGAGATGCCACAGATCCAGCGATCACGTCGTAGAAATCGTCTGCCTCAGCCTTCCGCGCCTCAATGACACCGTCAAATAGCTCCTCATCCTTAGCAGTAGTGTCCTCCTCTATTGACTTCCGAGTTAATTTGAGGCGCACCACAGCGCAGCCACCATTTGGAGGAACATCCTTGAAAACATAGTGAGCGCCTGATTTAGTTCCCTTCTTATCCGGATTCACATAGGAGGATGTGCCATCCTCCATACGATGGGAAGGGATGATGTGGTCATGAAAACCATCCTTGACATATGAGGAAGCGTTTTCCCCGTCGTAGAGACGCACGAAATTTGTGTCGTTCTCCGTGAAGATCAAGTCGGGGGTGATTTCTTCGTCCGCGCCGACGTCGGCGGGTGGGGGAGAGGAGATGCAGTGGAAGTATCGACGACCAAGGGTCGGATGATCCCCCAAGATTGTGTTGGATGACAATGCTGAAAGTGAAGGTCGGGAGCTTTCAGGATTGGACCAAGACCATGAATTGGAGAAGGTGAGTTGGGGGAGGATGTGCAAATCGGCGCTCTCGGGACCGCGATTGTAAGCGATAATCCTAATAAAAATATCCTCGGGGTCATCGGCGTCTTTGGCGTACTTACAAGGGAGTTTATTGGCAAACTCCTTTCAACGAAGTAGAAAGGGAATACTTACCTCAACGAAAACATCCCAGTAACGGTCTTCATCCAGAATACCTGTGTCCATAAGCTCAAACTCTTCGTCATCCCTAGTGCGGGACGTGTTTTTTGCAACCAGCTCCTCGTAAGGGAACTTACGTTGGGGATATTTGTACAAAAATTTCATGTAAGAGTGAGTGGGCTAGTTTCAACAGAACAAAACATTGAGCTGGTGTTGGTTTAGGAGACAAGGGACTCACAGTAGAATCAAGGTAATAGTAGAGTTCTTTCACATCTTCACCGTGGTTACCCTCATGGCCGGTAACTCCGAACAGTCTCTCTTTGAGGATCCCATCTTTGCCGTTCCAAAGCCCAAGACTCCAACAAAGTATGCCTTTATCGTCGGAGAAACCCGCAAGGCCATCTTCTCCCCAACGATAGGCTCTTGAGCGAGCATGATCATGAGGGAAGTATGACCAAGCATCGCCATTGGCACTGTAGTCTTCTCTTACGGTGGACCACTGGCGCTCACTGGCGTAGGGTCCCCAGCGACGCCAATTCACAGATCCATCCCTGTCATTATCGAGTCGAGTATGTTCGGTGGAGAGGACAGGATTCGAACTAAGGGCAGAGAATCTAGACTCTGTATCCTCCGAACTAGTTAGGGACGAAGGAGAGGTATCCGAGGATGAAGTAGAGAAGGCGGACACACGCCGAGGTGGGATCTCGACAGTGAGGCACTGCTTCGAGCTGATGGAGTTTCGTCGACCTGAAGAGTTACGGTTGAAGAGAGAGTTGGTGACTGGGACAGACTTAATGGACGACATTCTAGAATTAGGCAAGCGGGGAGAGGTCACGAATGCTTCTGACGAGAACCAGCCTGCTTTTGAGCATGGCTTCAAAGCGCATGAAACAGTCAGGTTCATCTTCGTACATGTGAGGTAAGTTTCAATTCAGAGTCAAATTGAAGCATTTGATCCAGCGCAGTGACAACGGGATTGAGACTGAAACTTAGATAGCTAGCCATATCTCATATTGAGCCAGGCATGGGTAAGACTTGCATCCATGTGCCAGACACTAGGTGCCATTGCAGAACTAACAACGTCTGGGTACTTCACCCTACAACAAGACACAGGTCCACTGGACGGGAATTTTATGACGACTCAGTCGTTGTTCAGCCTAGGCCCATAGATTACAGTTCACCTGGATCAAGACGCACGGAATGGTTGATCCGCAAGGCGGCTTAGACATATTGTAAAGGCATAGGTGCAATCGGAGCAACGTTGTGACAGGAGTTAGGCTAATCTGGGATGACGATTTCATGTGTACAGCTTAGCACGGTGCTTGGAACCAGAGACGGTCTGTGTGAACCAGATTGGTGGTGGGAGTGCCGGATTACTGTGAGTTGAATTTGAATTGATTGACTCTCCGGCAACACCCGGAGACCGTTGTCGACTCAGATCTGGAAGATCTGGACGCAAGGATGGCGACAGGCACTGAAACAGCCTTAGTATTGAGAGTTTACGTAACAATACAATGATCGTAATATCTAAGGGGTACTGTAACTCAAACTGAAGAATGAAAAGAGATCCGTTACAGATTTCTCAAAAAAATCTACAATGCATCAGGCGACAGATCTCCGATAGCACTGACAACACTCCGTGCGGATTGCAAGTCAAAGGCCGATTGATCACCTGCCTCCGAGATCGTATCAATGTGTTCCTATCGACGATGATAGTTCAGTACGCGAACAAAGGGGAGTCCAGATCGGTGACGCACATCAAAGTAATGCAGGGATACGCTTTTTGGAGCTGAAACATCATCGATGATGTCAACGACGCACGTAAGGAACGGTAGAAGGTCGGAACTCTTACTTCGGGGTGTACGGGGGAGCCGGCATGTGACGCCGGACTGAACGATATGGTACGCGACCAGCCCAGTCCTGAAAAGATAAGTCGGATTTGGCTGTCCAGACATCACTGATCACGCACCATCCGGTTTGGTGAGACGCCCCAAGACCACGCCCATCGTTACCATGGAAGAACTGTCAAAGGAACAAAGCCGTGATTAGCCCACGCCTCCTATTTTCCACGATACGGCTCTACCTCATGGAAAAGGACATAATCTCGGAAGTGAGGGTCACGATCCATCTTGGGATTTCCTCCATTTGTCGCCCGCCGACCTTCCATGTCTCGACTGAATATATGAATAATTCGGTGCTGAATTTCCTCCGCTACTTTGCCCAAATCCATGAAGTCGCCCGAGCCAGTTGGGCACTCGATCTGATGGCAAGGCATTCCGGAAGCTGACGTCAGAAAAAATCAACGAGTGTCAGGCTTCGCGCACTTGGAAATCTGGTCCGTAGTATTGATGGAACCGTTGCAGCGATTCTATCAACAAGAAGTTCACAGCAAGCCAAATAGGTCCTCGCCAATTTGAATTTCCACCGAACATGCCCGACTTCGAATCACCAGGCCAGTACTCCACGCTAAACTTGGAACTGTTGACCCACATTTCAAAAGGCCGTTCCTCGTGATACAAAGAAAGGCTGGAACCAATCTTCATTAGTTGACGGCAGATGAATACCAATGTATTTAACACTTACGATCTGATGCCATAATCACTGAGGAATTCATTTTCATCCAGCATCTTTTGAAGAATTCGCTCCAAACGTTCCTTACTTGCCAAAGCAAGTAGTCGTCTTTCGCCTCTGCCGCGAGCTAGAAACATTGTTCAAAAGGTAGGATTACCTTCCCAGCATCAACGAACTCACCCTTCATATTGGCCATATTCCGTTGAGAAATCTCAGGACGATTCTCGATGAACCATTCCATGCGCTTCTTGAAGCTGGGTAGCTTCTCAATAACAGAAGGCTCAAGGGTAAGTGTCGCATATAGTGGTATCAGACCCACGAGTGATCTGACAGGAATTTGTTGGGGTGAACCGTCGCCCCATTGGATAGCATCAAAATAGAGACCCTCCTCCTCGTTCCAGAGCGCAGTCTCCTCTCCGTCTTCCAAACTATACGTCATAGCATCCGCGATGAAGATGAAATGCTGATATTATAGGTAAGCCCAGTTGATTTGGCACGATGAAAGAAATAGCGCTATTTGTACCTCAAAAAATTTCGATGCAATGTCCTCGTAGACTGGATTGTGTTTCGCTAGCTCGAGCGCCATGTTCAACCTGAGATCGCCGGTCCAAGCATGTAAAGTGAAAGCCCATTCAGCGTAGCAATTTACTCACATGTTCAAACAGAAAAAGGCCATCCAAGCTGTTCCATCCGCTTGCCGAAGTGTGCCACCATTAGGGAGTGCCTCTGAACGATTGAACGCGCCAATATTATCCAGTCCAAGGAAACCGCCTTCAAAGACGTTCTTCCCTTCCTTATCTTTTCGGTTAACCCACTGACAGTCGAGGACTGGTTAGGCTGGAAATTTAGACAAGCACCATGCAAGACGTTACCCATGTGAAGTTGAGTAACAACTTCTGGAAGACTCGTTCAAGGAATCGGAGGTCTTCCCTTCCATATAGCTTGCGTTCGATTTTGAACACGCGGAATGTCGCCCTAAAAACCATTAATGCCTACGCACTGGGGAAACAGTTGAGCCCACCAGGCATGCACCGGTGGATTGACGTCCGAGAAATTCCACTCATACGCCGGTATCTGGCCATCTGGTTTCATATACCACTCCCGGGTGAATAGGTCAAGCTGCTTTTTCGCGAAGTCCGGATCGACGAGCGCAAGGGGAATGCAATGGAACGCAGTGTCCCACGCGGCGAAAAAGGGATATTCCCACTTGTCCGGCATGGAGAGGACGTCTGCAATATGAAGGTGCCGCCATTCCTATGGGTATTTCTAAATAGGGCACGGCGAGAGCTGCAAAGCACTGGAAGTCAAACCTTGTTGCGAACCCATTTTCGCTCTGGCGGGGGTGGTGGCTGAGCGCGATCCCCCTGCAACCATTCATTCTGGATGAACTGATAATACTGCTTTGACCTGTAGATCGTGTTATCCTCCCGCGAAGGACGCTGAGGTATGGGCGCATACCATAACATTCCGGCTAGGGCCTGCCTCATAATACTCCTCAAATCAGGGCTCCCAATCCCGGGTCCGGCAACCTGATTGTAGAATTCATCAGCTTCTGTCCGTCGCTCCTCTATGCAAAGATCAAACAGCTCCTCATCGTTAATCGCAGGATCCTTTGAAGGTGAATTGGGTGTCAACTTCAGCCGGACTACAACGCATCCCCCACGACCAGGCACGTCTCTAAAACTGTAGTGCGCGGCTGCTTTGGTGCCAGTCTTGTCAGGGTTTACAAACTGTGGTTCTGGGTGAGGTGTCCCTGAATCAGATTCGTCGGAACTCTCACTGCTAGCGCTGGTGCGGAAGCTTTGTTGGACCAAGTCGGGAGCTTTGGACGGGACTACAGGCCGGTGTCCTGAAATAATGTGGTCATGGAACGCGTCCTTTACGAAAGGCGCCTTGTTTTGACCGCCATATAGTCTTTGGAAATTGGTGTCGTTCTCGGTGAAAATCAGTTCGGGAATGATGCTATCGTCGTCATCATCGCTCCCGTTTTCTTCCGAGTCCCAGTGACCTTGTGCGTCGACGGGGGGTGGAGAAGGTGAGCAATACATATTCATGCGGCTGAGTTCGGAATGTCTAGCCGTGATGACCCCCGGGGATGCCTCGCGTATGACGGGACGCGGCGGAGTTGGTAACGACCATGACCATGTATTTGCGAACCAGAGTTGAGGAATGATATGCAAGTTCGCAGGATCTGGGCCGCGATTATACGCGGTGACACGAATCGAGATAGATTGAGGGTCGTCCGCGTCCTTCGCATACTGCAATGGGTGAATGGGGCGGCCCCGATTAGTAATCCTGATGACGAGAACCCATCACGGCTTCTCTTGGTGGTTCATCAGAAAAAAGCAGGCTGTGAAACAACTTACTTCGATGAATACATCCCAGTAGCGATCGTCATCGAAAATCCCAGTATCCATTGATTCGAATTCATTTACCTCACGGCTCCGAGCCACGCTTTCCTGCACGAGGCGATCGTATGGGAATTTGCACTGTGGATACTTGTATAGAAACTTCATGAAAGAGTGTGTAGGCTGGATAACAGTGCGACCAGAAGCAACGATTTAGAACGTTTAACGGCTTGAACAGTGGGAGGGTCCACACATACCGTAGAATCAAGGTACCAATACAGCTCCTTCACATCTTCACCATGATTGCCCTGGTGCCCAGTGACACCAAACAGTCGTTCCTTAAGAATATCATCCTCTTCATTCCACAAAGCAAGTGACCAGCAAAGTCGTCCATGATTATCACAGATCCCTCCGATTCCATCTTCCCCCCATCGATAGGCGCGCGAACGGGCATGATCATGCGGGAAATGAGACCACGCATCACCATTAGCAGAGTAGTCTTCTCGAACAGTTGCCCATTGCCTTTCGCTTAGATAAGGGCCCCAACGTTTCCAGTGTCTTTCACGATCTCTATCCTGATCAAGACGGTATTCCTCCACAGATGTGTACTGGGTGCCTAGTTTCCTTAGGATTTGAGAGCGGTACGTCGGCTCACGGGCCCCTGCGGAGCGCGAGCCATCTGCCGATCGGGTGCGTGGACTGCCACCAGCTTCATAATGTGATGGCGCCTGATTCGATTTTGGGAATATGGGCTGTGAGGTACTGCTCCTCGCAGCGGGAATGTTGATGGTGAGGTTTGTCAAGTCCTGCTGCGACTGGTTACCTTGTCCAAAGAGCTTCTGCTTAAGCTTTTGGGCAGATGACATTGGTGAAAATGAGGAGGGGTCACGGAGAGCAGGTCCCCACCTAAATCGCTGTGATGATTATAGTATTTATGGAGCATTTTTTAGAAGCGCGTCATTTCTTCACACGCTTCTAGCTCCCCGGAAGCAACAAAGCGCAACAAAGACTCTATATGTAATTCGGCGACCCAGGTGTGCGCAGAAGCCTGGACTTAGCCCGAGATAGAACGAATCATCCATTGCATTAAGATCGTATGAATCCGCACGTATAACCGTTCCATGGATCATACGAAAGGAGCAAGTAAAGAGGTGGAAGAGGGGAGCCAGTAGGATGCGCAATTAGGGATATACGGGCACAACCACGGGGAAAAAGGCATTATACGCGGGGTAAAAGGGCATCGCCAGGAGGTGTGAGAAATGAAACTAAAAACAAGAAATATGGGACACTGGACAACGAATTTGTCAGCTAAATGAGGCTAGGACTACTTGTGAGGGACGGAACACGATAGCAGATTGTGATAGCAATCGAAAGAAAATAGAGAAACATAAGAAAAGGAACTGTTCTGGACAGCGGATAAGTCAGAAGTTGAAAGCCAGGAATAAGTTAGTTGCAGATCCTTCGGGACAAGTTACCGCTTGGCGGCTAACAAGTCGTTAATGGCACGAGCGACGGCGTTCACCCCTTCAGTAACCACAGCCTGTTCTTTTGGGCTCACGAATTTGAGCCATCTGGCCTGGAATTTGTCAGGATGCCATACCATAAGGGCATTACGTAGCCGTTCTTTGGGTGTCTTGTCCCCAGAATGGAATCGAGACAATAGGAATGCTCCAACACGTGTCTGATCGATATCGCTGGGAGATAAGGGACTTGGAGGAAAGACAGGCCATGGTATGTCGATGAAGCGAAGAGCACGCCCAGATGTCGAGGCAGTGGATGAAAGGGAATTCCACCGTTCCTGGTATGATGTCCAGCCCTCTCGGGAAACTCTGGCCTCGTTATCCCATGCAGTTGCGTTTGTCCGTGCGGATCGAGGCAGAGGATTATGTGGAGGGGGTTCGGCTGCTGGAGGGGGCGGACCGGTCTTGGGGGGTGGTTTTGTGTACGATTGCCAGGAGTACGACCCCTGACCTTTCTCTCTGGCCACCCGTTCACGCTCTTCCCGTAATTGACGCTCGCGTTGCTCTCGATCACGCTCGGCAGCACGCAATCGCTCCTCGGTTTCTAATCGCTCGCGTTCGGCTTGCTCTCGAGCTACCTCAGCTTCCGCCCAAAGCCGCTCATGATCACGCCAAGCACGAATTTTCTCAAGCTCCTTGCGCACACGCCAAACAATCCACTCCTCGTGTGCGCGTCGAAGCTTTTCGAGTCGTTCTGGGCGGTCCGCAAGACGAAGCTCCTCGTTTTTCAAAAAGTTTTCTTCTTTCGCGATCTCGGCAAGCATCTGTTTTGCACTCGCTTCCTCCTGTGCTCGCCACCCTCCTGGAGGGGGCGGATATGGGGATCCGCCAGGAGGGCCGTTAGGTTTGAAAGATGACGATTTTGTGTAGGAGTAACTGGTGTTTGGGGGTTTAGTATGTGAACGGGGGAAGGAGGAGTGGGTAGGTGAGGGTTGTCGAGAGGAATAGGTGGTATTCATGTACTGCGAAGGCTACTCTTGCAATCAGTCTTTGCCTGGGCCCTGATGAAAACGGAGGTGTGAGCCTTCTCGTGCGCCTTACCGTCCACAATAGAGGAAATGAAGTGGATCGGTAATTTTTTATGAAGTTCCTTTTTCGTGATCGTTAAGCTGGATGGGATCGAAGTCGTAGACAGCGGGGGGGAAGAAAAAAAAGGAGATGAGAGTTAGAATCATGGAATTATATATGAAGAGAGGCAATGTTGTCGTTGTCGTCGCAGGGCGTTAGGGTTCACGCTGGCGTGCCAGGGCCAGGACAATTCTTATACGACCGGAAGAATATGCCAGAA
Source organism: Cantharellus cinnabarinus (assembly GCA_003314235.1). Lineage (NCBI taxonomy): Eukaryota > Fungi > Basidiomycota > Agaricomycetes > Cantharellales > Hydnaceae > Cantharellus > Cantharellus cinnabarinus. The sequence goes on along the minus strand of QLPJ01016045.1, from coordinate 4,542 downwards.
ATCTCGTGCAACTTACCTCGTGAGCAGACGTATTACGATATTTTGAGTGCTTTTTTAATAATCGTGGGCCTTGGTAAGCAACGCACGAACCTTTGGCGCCGTTGCCGTTAAAGAGTGCGGCGGACCACGAAAGATGAAGAGAAAAAGAAAAACTACACAGTCTTTTTGATGACTCGCTAGAATGAGTTACAATTCAGGCGGAGATACAACACGTTTTGTTCCCATCACGTGCTATCCCAAAACGTAAACAATGAATCTCGGCCTTGCCTCTTTTGAGCTTCTGGGAACACGCTTATCGTCCGCTTTTGGGCTCATGTCCGCGGTCCCCCTCCCGAGCGCAGAGACAGAAGCACTCAAATTTGGCCCTCTCACCATCTCCTACCATATCCGCTTCACCATCGTGAATCGTGTGAGGTCCTCCAAGCGTATCGTTTTCCGTTTCCCACCACCTGATTCTCGTTCCCCTGAACCCTGGCCGTCCCTACCACCTCGGACCGCCTCACCTATCTCCGGGACAAACGGAGCGTCGTCCCTAGCTGAAGTGAGCATCGATTTAAGCTCTCGATTGTACGCCTTCAGGTTCCAACGAGGGATCGGCGAGCGATTGCAGGGTGATTGATCATCACGGCAAACACCGACAGAGAAAAGAGAACAATCAATTAAGCATAGACGTTTCATGTTGATCCGAATGGTGCGATTCACACCGCTCGCACATTGATAGGGGAAATTCGACGCTCACCTGCTCCTGTTTACCCTCTCCGATCGGAGGCCGACCGTACGCGTTGACCTGTTCATCTTCCTCCGCCCGTCGCTCCATCCCTTGCGCTCGCTTGCTTGCGTAGATCAACAGGTTAATCCCAATGATCAATTTAACAGTGACTAGGCTAAAAGATATCATTAATGAGGTGAGGAAAAAGAGGGTCGAGTGTTGTGTGGTCAATGAAAGATTCGTTGATCCGTCTCCGGCAATAATATACTGGAGAACGATACGCACCAGATCCACGAGATAATCCCCAGCGCAACCCATGGTCCACATCTCGACAGCCATAGTAAGAAAGATTGCCACCATCCCCTGACAGTACTTTGTGCTTCCATTCTGGGCTGAACAAGCAGGAGGGAACCTATGGAGTGCGACGCATGGTTGGCGATAATCATCCCAAGCGATTGATACCCGATGAGAATCGCGAGTATGGCCAGTGGTAACGAGGCAAAGCCTAGCCTTCTCGCAACTACTGGTGACTGGTCTACATATGAATGCTGGAGTGGTCGCATCGAGAATCCGAATAAGCACGGTTGGACCATTAATCAACGAGTACTCACTTTGCGCGCAGATTCCCTGCGCCCGATCCAACACCCCTGAGATACTGATAAATCGCGACAAAGAATGTCGACGTATCGTTCATAGACTAAAGGTCGAATATGATTGAACTTTGTAATGAAAGCGTGCTTGAGCCAGTCTACGGCGAGTTCGGAGGCTAGAACCGTAAAGACAGGCTACGACACATGTGCTGGAGTCAATTACGCCACCAGTGTAAGCCTAATTCGGGGACACCGTACAGAGAAAATTGTGGACGTGAGGCTTTTTGTGTTAAAGAATTGAAATGCTTTCGGTAGTGCTGCATAGTTGAGAGTGCCTTCCGAAGAACTTAATTCAATCATGTTTCGTAATGCGATGGCGAACAGCATGAGGGACAATTGGAATCGTTCCACGATATCTGTATGCCACGTCTTTTTAGGCAGGAAAGTTCATTTTGGGGCGCATTGTCCACTCACCAGCACACGTTATCTGGAACAAGTTATCCTTTTCGAACTTTTTGAACACTGATCCCTTGATTTCCACGAACTGATTGGATAGAAGGAGCATCAGAAGCGCATTATCATATGCATTGATGGCAACAGCAAGCGCAGTAAGCTCGTATACTAAAACCATTGAATGGGATACTTGGAAGCCATAAATAATTAGCCTGGCTCGATTGGCTGAGTAACTTACAAATGTAAAATGTCGAAAGGACAAAGAAAAGTAGAGGTCGGAGGGTATTCTGTGTCGGTCTGATGTGATGTGACATGAGGAGCAAAGTGGATCTTGAGAACAGGCAGTCGAGTAAGTCTTGTCCAATAGAGATGAGGAGCCGGTCCGCAATCTAGCAATATTCCCATCACCAAAAATCATGTCGGTTAAGAACCCCGAGTTCGCGTACCTCTAATGCATTGAAGATGACGTAAAGTTTAATCGTGTCTTGTCCACGAATTGAGTGATATATTTTGCTAGGGTCAATGGAAGGCAACAAAATTGAGGCGGAAACGACGAGAAGGAGGAAACGGATGATGTCCGCTTTCTGAGAAGGGGGAAGGGATGATCTAGACAATTGTGAGCGATCCTCTCATTCGATAGCCGAATGACTAACTTTGACCTCAACAGGATTCCCTTCAAGGCAGCAAGAACAGCAATTGAAAAGCGTATAGGAAGGATGGTGAAAGTATATAGCCATGTATCTAAGCAGAGGACACTCCCGAAAAATATGATCTGGTGAAAGCGATTACCCGAGGCCGTGTGCAAAGTTGCCATGAAGTCGTACCTTCTCGATCGCAAGGGGAACATTCAGAAAGTTGCTCACCCGCTCCCATTTGAGCTCCTGATGGGAGTCAAAGTCTGTAGCAAGTAGCTCTTCACGGAGATAATCCCACAGCGAAAATGGTGCGTGCGGCGCTTTCGGAACAGATATATGGTCTTCATCCTTTACGGTAGGAGTCGAGGATCGCGAGAAAGTCTCATTCACAGCAGGGGATGAAGGCAAAGATGCATATACTCTCCTAATCTCAGTAGGATTCCCTGGTTTTAGCTCAGCCCAACGAAAGGTAGTGTCATCACCTGTACCGCGTCGTCTCTGGAGAATCGTCCGGTTCAGTCTATCCTCCGGATGCGCGTATTCAATGACATGAGTCTCTTCATCCATAAATAATGAACTGCTTGGCGCAGGGAAAACGATCCCATCCTCATGAGGCGAAGCTGGGAACACAAGTGCATTGGGTGAGAGCGAAGACTTGCGTTGAGGAGAGCGACGCCGCGCGTCCAGCTCAGACGTCGAGAAACGACGTTTCTGTCGAGCGCATCAGTCTCTGTCCTCTAGGCTGGCTGGGCTAGCACGGATATACTGACATGGCTGGAGGAATGGCGACCTCGCATCCTGTGGCACTTTGTCACGCGCAATATTCTTTCGCGTCACCTGCTTTACGTCAGCCCCGAATTCTCCCGCACAACTACTACAACCCGTTCCTACACTAGTAAACCGTCACATTCCCGGCATGTATCACGCGTTAATGTCTCGCTAGTTTGAGGTCTAGATCAACCCTTCGACAACACTTCGGCCTTGTTCATTGATCCGTAATCCTCCCCTGAGCGGAGAAGGCTGTTTCTGCCTATCAGCCCGTCTCGGACGAGGGTTTTCGCCGTTCGCTTCTTGAGCCAGTCCATAGAGAATCGCGACACTAGAGGTTGTCGTGGTGAGTTCGTTCATGTCTAGGCACGACGGCCTCTTCTGTCGGAGACCGCGGAGTTCGGAATTAGCTGTATTGTCGACTCCATTCTTTAGTAAGGTTTTGCTGCTTACCCCGGAAGGCCGTCCTAGCCCACTTTGGTCAGCACCTCCTATCGCTCAGAGCTCTTTCCATCCGCATTATTTGCGCCTCCTCAGTGGGCTCAGACGCGCCATCACCTTCTCCTCTAAAGTAATGTGCAAGGGGAGGAGTGGTGGTATAGTGGTAACACCTGCCAAACTAATCTCTTGCTGGCGTTTGCCGATTGAGAGGATGTTGGTTCGACTCTCCTGCCGGGTGGTCGCAATTCCCCAAAGAATCAAGAGGCACGTGTTTATGCGTCCGGCCAACAATTCCCGGGGTCGGCTACATGATTAGTTAATCACCGGCTTCTCCACTACCGATTACATTGAGTATAGAAAAGGTTCATATCATATGACTAAGTCTTCTATTCACTACCCGAAAAGGGCCTCTCATGGGCACAACCGGCCAGGAGTTAGGAGTTCAATTGGCATGGACCCAGACGTTCTATAGGGAATCACGTGTAGCACAACAGGCTCATGTGATATGGTCTACCACTGTCACAATTCAGAAGAATTTGGATTGTTCAGTCGCGAATCCGGGCATTGGCGAACGATGTTGGTGTTATCCGGGAGCTTAGAATCATGTGGAACTTGAGTATAGATTCATGTATGATAATATGCCTTGGGCCTCGCCCCTTCCCCTTGGCGCCTTAATCGGGCAGCCTGTCTGGGAAGTAAAATATCGAGAATACACACACACAAAAGTAATGTGCCGCCATTTTGCACCCGCATATATGATAATGTTGGCTACAAAATCGAGGATATCGAAAGTGTGAGCTGTAATGGGGCTACAAAGCACCACCAACAACTACCAAACCGAACCAGGGGTGGTGGTTGGCGTATGATTAAATTTCTGGACGGGATCATGACTAGCCATTTGTGGGCCAGCCCCAATATAGTTGCTAATAGGAGGGCTAAAGCGGGA
>QLPJ01016040.1:0-10058 GCA_003314235.1 Cantharellus cinnabarinus | reverse complement strand
GAGGATGAAGACGGTGGAGGTGCTCGTATTATTGCTCAACTGGACAAACTTAACGTTTACTCCGAGGGAGACTTCTTCAAGGGACATGACGACACCGCTCGCTCCTCAGACATGTTTGGAACGCTGTTAATCAACTTTCCCGTCAAACACGAGGGGGTCAGCTTGTGATCAAGGCGCCGATGGTGAAAAACAGTGACACCGAGAAACGCGACGAGTACACCACGAAATGGGGAAGTGGTACACATCTCGAGTGGGTTGCCTTCTTTTCCGACTGTGAGCATGAAGTTTTGCCGGTCACAAGCGGCAACCGGTGAGCATGTCCAAGTATGCGTTGTCGGGATTGTTTCTGATATTCGACAGAGTAACACTCACATTTACGCTCTCGTTTGACAACGCCAACAACGGTGCTGAACCATTCGGCGCCGATATCGTAGCTAAATCTCTAGATCCCAAGATTGAACTGCTACATCGTGCACTCACTGCTCGCGGCATATTCACCAAAGGTCACCCTCGTCTGTGTTTCGATTTGGAACACAGATATGTGAGTCATTGGTCATTTGTGCACTTTTTCGACGGCTGACGTGCATACTAATATGCAGATGAGGGTTTCAAACCAATGCTGGGTGACGCTCGGAAAATAATGTGCGCAGTGGTCAAGGGGTGTGTTGGGTAGCCTGGTTCACGGCAGTAACAGTAAACGGGGTATACTAAAAGAAATGGTATGGTAGTTTGCGCTAGCCAGAACGTATATCGCTGACGCATCACGGGAAAATTAGCCGACCGGCAGCAAAATTCGATTCTCTGATGTAGTGGCGGCGGAAGAGGTCCTTCAAGAACATCCCTGCAACGCGTTCATCTGATACGAACAAGTTCATATCCGCAGTATCGTAAGAACGGCCTCAAGCTCTCGATGACCACGTGAATATCTTGAGGGGTCCTGTCTGGTTCGGGATGTGCGGGTAGTGTCGACGGTCTTGAGGGATGGCTGGGTCCCTCCGAGCCAGTGGGACTAAGATATACCACCCGATCTGGTGCGCCATCGACGAGATTCACGGAATCATGTATGGGATGTACAGAAGAGGGATCAAAAAGGAGTGGGTCGAATTGGAGGATAGACTCAGCGGGAGTCGATTCCATCGTTGCAGAGCTGCTGACTCCGGACGCTGCAAGAGTAAACGCATCACTCTGCTGCCGAATCTGGAACTGGGATGAGATTTCCTGATGTAGGGTGGCTTGATCATTGACTAGGCTCAGCCTCCTTGCCTGTTCCAGAAAATTCGAAAACCTCTGGGTCGCAGGTAACGGATCTAGTATGAACAACCAGGCCATTGAGATTAAGTGCATGCCGATTAGGTTTTGACTCTTACGATGAGTGGTACGAGGCTCTACATCATTAATGACTTCCCGGATCTCCTCTCGAGCGGCTTGGCAGTAATAGTGGCGCTGCGCATGATTGTTGAGTGATGTTTATAGTTTGGGAGCCACTTAATAAACAACTCACCTTCATATCGGACGGGATAGATCCTACATGCCCATGGCAGTGTATCCGTAAACGATTACAGTCGGAACAGGCAAGACTCCCAGGAAGACGCACGCATCTCTAAGAGATGACCGATTAGGGTCGCGAGGAGGCCCAAAACTTGTTGGCACATACGTTGGCTCTGAGGCGACATACCAGGCACCCTTTTGTGCCTCTTCGTGTGTCCGTGGTAGCTACGTTGGTCGATGACATCAAGGTGGCATTAAAGCGGTGAGGTGGGTAGAAGGGAGGAGCTGAAGGAAACTTTGGGCATTTTGTACCTTCACTCAGATACCTGCAGGCAACCAAATGTCTTCACATGAGGCGGCAGCGGCAGGGAGATGGCAGCTAACCAAGGTATGACTTATGCACCACAGCGCTATTTAGTTGTCCGTTGCTTGCGTCAGATATTCTGGCGGTCCGGGTGAAGGCCGGCTGTTTTTCGGCATGAGTGATTGACTGAGAGGGGCATGAGCGCGAGGATGTGGTGAGGAATGGAGGGATTTTGTTCGTTGCGGGGGAAGAATCAATGTGGGGCATCTAGACTAATGAGCACGATTCTGGAAGCGGAGAGAAGGCTTGTTTGGGTTTGAGTAGCACATCCGCCATCCGCTCTTCAGCTTTTGTGCAGCCAAACGCCAGCACAAGAATGGCAAACTTGAAGATTTCAACGGTGGGGGAGGCGAATTTTGAGCATGCATAAACGCTGGGATGAGGCACCCAAGGATTTGGGAAATGACATAGTAACTGACACTTCAGTTAACTTGAATGACTGTACGTATTAATCATTACGCAATTCAAGGATCACTATGCTGTGTATTGAACTTGAAACCGAGGACCACTGCTTCGGACGGTGCTTCCCGAATAGGATGTGAGGGTGTCGAACGCGCGTGACGATCGGATCGAAGCCAAATCAACGTAGCCGAAATGATAATTGATACCTGTTACTTAGGTAATCTCCAGCCTTACGGCAGTTTTCTACTATATATAAAGAGCGCGGACACGCTCCACGAATCGCGAACGCCGATTGGTTGGAGCGAGGTCTCACACACTCTCATTGGATGAAGGCGCTTACTTCAGCTCCCATTTGGGATGCACTCGCTTAGCTCATCGCCCCTTTAGGGTACTTCCTCACCCATTTTGGTTTGGCTTGCTTAGATCATCACCGTTTTGGGATCCAGTCGCTTAAGTAAACGCCCGTTGAGGACTCAGTGTGGAGCCAGCTAGCTTATCTCATCTCCGGTTGCATTTGAGTTGCCTAATCAGTTGAGGTTTTCATCACATGCACCGTCCTCCTCATCCTTCATTTCTTTCGTGTTTCTGGAAAGCGGAGAGTTTGTGCGACTCCCTGCCATGACAGAGATACGCAACACACCTATGCACTCTTTTCAGTCTTCCTGGCTTCATTGCTGGTTGTTCACCGGTTCCAACGTGTCTCATTGGTGCACTCTGTTCTGCTTCTCTGCCATGTAACTTCCTCCAGGCTGCCGGGTTCATCACCAGATCTCATCCTCTTCCATCACACCATTCATCCTCACTTCCATGTGCAATTACTACCCGCTTTCAGTACTGTTTTCAGTTCTCGGGCCACTCAGGTTTCCGTGATGTCTATGATAACCTGCAAGCTCTGTACGCTTTAAATGTTCCTTCTTCGGTACATTTTCGTCTACCCATTCCCCCTCCAAGATGGCTCAAGCTCTGACCTTACGTGCCAATTTTACTGGCTATGCCTTTGTGAATACCACTCCAGATGTAAAGAATGGCCGATTGCATAGTGAGCTACTCATAGGTCCGTCTCACCTTACTAATTATCTCTCCTCATGGTTGACTTTTCTCAGGTACGGATCTGACTGATGCTCTTGCCGTCACCTTTGAAGCCATCGTCAGTAGTCCTCACTTGGGTGACTTGCTATTTGTTCGAGGCAATCTGATCTCCCGTGTCGTCAACGATGAATTGGTAGCATCCTCCTCTCTATCCACATGCACCGTCCTTCTCACGGGTCATCCGGAGGAAAACATGCATCCTGATTCGGAGACCAATGTCATTTTTGACATCACCGGAATCATTGCTGCCGTCGATGATTGCGCGTTCACATTGACTACTGGATCCTTTGACTCTGCGGTTAGTCTTATTAACAATCCGATACTTTTACCTGACCAATCTCAAGGCCCGTCGAGTCATTCAATTTCCTGTTTCAATTCTCATTCCCTCCACACCATGTTGGCAGAACATCCGCATTCCCAACATTCGTGCACCATTACAAGTATCAGCTCGATATCGAGACACTCACACCAATGTGCTTCGATTCGATCTCGAGGACTTAGGTTATCTCCGCTCAGCCGGACCTCTGTCCTCACCCGGCAACACTAAAAAACGCAGCCTGTTTAATCGACAGACGAACCCTGACCAGACTGTCACGGAGCACTCTGATCCAAGTTCTTCCTCTACTCTCGCTGCTTCGCTGGGGGCCCACTCTGAACACACTACAACCACTTCGGACCCCACTGATTCCTTTGTCAATCTATCTCCATCTACCTTCTCTTCTACCACCGACACTGAGGTTGCTGACTCAGATGTCCATCCGGATTTCAATAGGCCCCAAAAACGAGCGAAGAAATAGTTAGCTATTTACGGCTTTTGTCTCACCATGATTGTAATTCTTATCGAATGTCAAAAATGAAATTTCGCTCATTGGATTTCTTTAAACCGTCAAGTCCGCACTCACACTTGACATGAATCACACACACATGCAACGACGAAGAACTGCCCGTGCCTTGAGCCGTTATAAAATATGGACACCCAATTCGATTGTGACACCATGGGCCTCGCTTCCATGTCCTTTTTGCAACACTCTCCTACTAAAAGACGAGTCGTCTTCATGGTGTTGTCGCAATGGTCTCAAAGCTTTTGATCCACTGCCCACAATGACTCCGTGCATTCAGGCTCTGATCGAGAATACACATACACGTCGACTACTCTCTCAACACTCGCAAAATCTCAACAATTTGTTCTGCTTAACAGCAATGGGGGCTTCGGAACAATGGTCTCACTACACAGGTTTACAATCATTCCAGTCTGTTATGTATGCTCTGATTCTGGACTTACAGGTGGCGCTTATTGGCTCGCTCTCCAAGGACGAACATATCATCGTGCATTGCCACTGTATCGTGAAGGCCATGCAGCCCATTGGTTTTTATATGATCCAGAGGGACAAGAACAACGTTGCCGACAATCCGACGTGCCAACATCCATCTTCAATGCTGTTCGTGATGATATCCATGAATACAATCCATATTACAAACTCTATCGAAACTTTGCTTCATATCTTCCACAACGACAGGATGTATACATGGTACTAGCTGATGAAGCTCCCAACAGAGAAATCGCGGCTATGTATCAATCGGGACCCACTCCGCATCCGTCTGAACGAGCTGTTTATGTTCAACGATCTTCAGACACTACACCCTCCTCCATTCACATTCTTAATCCTCTATATGAACCACTACAATATCCTCTGCTCTTTCCCCATGGCACACCTGGATGGGGATCTGACATTCACACTGAGGCGTCGCAAATCAGTTATTACAAATATCTTCTTCTCACTGAGCCACGGTTCCGCTGGCTGAGTAGATTGGGTTGTGAATGGATATGCGACATGTATTCACGAACTATAGATGAACGCTTGCTCATCTTATGTTCAGCAACTAAACCCTATCAACTCCAGGACAATGACAACAGCGACTCAGATGCCAACGATGACAATGACACTTCCGACACACATCGTTCCGCAGCGCATTGCATACCAGCTAGCTTCACCGGCTCTCCAAAATACTATGCTAATCGGGTTGCTGATGCTCTATGTTTGGCATGACAACTAGGGAAACCAGATCTTTTCATTACTGCCACTTGCAATCCGAACTGGCCTGAACTTCGCGAAATGACATGAGGACTTTCCGCAACAGAAGTCCCTCAAATCACCACTCGAGTTTTCAAGGTACTCCCTTGGATTCCAATCCAACTTACATTCTGAACATTGACAGGTACGACTACAAAAACTTCTTCACGAGATCAAACGAGTATTTCAAGTGGCATACCATGTATATGTGGTCGAATTCCAAAAACATGGTCTGCCACATGCACACATTGTTGTGAAGGTCTACTTCTCTTCCTCTGGCTTTGCTCTGCTCTGAAACCTCTACATAGCTCCAAAATGACTTACAATTGTCTGACATCAACTCCATCATCTCCACCCGGATTCCAAAACAACCCGGTCGTCTCAGAGACTTAGTCTTAAAACACATGCTACATGACTGCAACCATCTGTCCTCTCCTTACTCTCACTGCAATCGCTTCGGAAAATGCATCTATGATTACCCAAAAAGCCCAGTGCCCTTCACCAAACTAAATGCTCAATTATGCGTGGATTATCAACGTGAGGAAGGTGATGAATGGGTAGTTCCTTACTCGCCCACACTCTTGCTCCTCTGGGATGGACACATTAATGTGGAAGCCATCTTCACGGTGGATGTCTTTCTATACATCTTCAAATATCTGTTCAAAGGAGCAGATCATGCACGTGTGGGCTTCTCAGCAAACACCAGTGATTCCATGGATGCGGCAATCGATGACTTCATTCGGGTTCGATATGTTTCATGCTGTGAAGCATGCTGGAGGATATTCGCTTTCAGAATCTCATACCAACATCCCTCAGTATCCAAACTCACAGTTCATGAACCGGACTCGAATCGACCTCAATTTCATGCTCATCCCAGTTCCCATCCAATTCCCTCACAGGCTTCCTCTTTGGTCCGTTACTTTCTTCGCCCATCGGGCTCTCCATTCGACGACATGCTATACACCACTTTCTATGAACAGTACACTCATATCGCTGCCAACCAACTCGCACATTCACTTCCAGAGGGACATTGGCAGGAATCTGTTCAGCTTCCAGATGTCCCTCCACAAGTGGTGAAAAAAAGGACGTCACGTAAAAAGTTAACCCGACTTCAGAGTGTTCATCCTGGGCAAGGCGAAATCTTCTACATCCGAACCCTCCTATTTCATCATCCAGCGTGGTCTTTCACTGAGTTGCGCACAATTCATGGAACTGTGTATCCCTCTTTCCAACGTGCTGCCCAAGCAGCAGGTCTGTTTGAAGAACAGGAGGAAGGGCTTCTTGCAATGGAAGATGCTGTCGCAAATTACAAATCTCCCTCGGAACTTCGATTCTTATTTTGCCTCTTGATTTTAGAAGGTGCAACAGCAGTGCCTTTATGGGATAAGTTCCGCGATGACCTCTCTCGAGATTTCGCTGGACATTCAATCAATAATGTCCCTCCCTATGCTCATCAATGCTGTTTGCAAAAGATTAACAACATTCTCCTCGAACATGGAAAGACTGTGACTGATTATGGTCTTCCTCACATCTCCTCATTCAACAATGAAATACAGGAAGAACTACAGTACTTCGCTCTCCAAGCTACTTCTTTGTTCAACTTTGTTCAACAATCATACAACATGATGTCCGCTGACCAATGCATCATTTGGGACACTTTGTTGCATGCCGTTGACAATCTCTCCTCGCGCTCCACACTTCCGAACCTCTTCTTCGTAATGGGAAAAGCAGGGAGAGGAAAATCTTTCATAATCCATTGTCTAATAGCTCATCTCCGTTCTCAAAGTCAAATTGCTGCCATAGCGGGCACTGTAAGAAACCACCTCTGCCTAATGCGGGCATTTAGTGTAATGGTAACACACTCAAGGTACCTATGCAGGGCTCTGTGGTTCGACTCCCAGAATGTCCATATTTTATGCATTAAGGTTCCTGAGACCACGTGTACAAATTCCAACAGGCACAACAGCTCTATTGATTTCAAACATAGACCATGCCCGAACAGCTCACTCCCTATTTGGTCTACCAATTATTGATGATGAGACAGCCATCCACATTGAATCCCGTATTTCTCCCCATTCCTCCCATGCTGAATACCTCCGGCATGCAAGTGCCATCATTTGGGATGAACTCCCAATGGCCCATGTCGCTCTCATCGAAGCCATCGACTCCTTATTGCGTCAAATTATGGGAGTCAACATTCCTTTCGGTGGAAAAATAGTCATTGGAATTGGAGACTTTCGCCAAGTGGCTCCCGTCGTCAAAGGAGGTGGTGCGTCTGACACTTTCCTGGCTTCAATTCTATCCTCCACTATATGGCCTCAGTTCCGCATTCTCGAACTCATGATGCCTATAAGAAATGCGGAAGATCCGGTGTTTGCAGAGTTCATCGACCGCATTGGCGAAGATTGCTCAGGCAACCGTGTCATACTGGACCACCATCTCTCACGTTCCTCAGACATCAACATCATACACGAAACGCTCTTCACCCCGAAGGTACTACTGGATCCTCCATGTGCAGTCAAACGCACTTTCCTCACTCCACTCAACTTCGATGTTGATAACATTAATTCCGTAGTACTCAACAACCTGCCTTCGGATTTATGTAAGTAAGTGTACTTCCCAGGCTTAAAACCACACCCTCACTGTTCTTCAGATGTGTTTCACGCTTTCAACTCCGTGGTTGAGACCAACGACGGAGGCTCTCCTTTAGACAACATCCGATCTTCCGAAGACTTCCTCGCACTAATGGAATCCCACAGTGCACCCAATCACGACCTCCCACTGAAAGAAGGAGCCATTTGTTCCATCATGCGCAATCTTTGTGTACAGAAAGGTTTGGTCAAAAACCAGCGAGTGGTTATCACCAAACTGCGACCAAGATACATTGAGATTAAACTCCTCAATCCAGGTATGCGACCCGACTCCACTCATTGCATACCATGTATCATCTTTGACTTTCGACCTCCTTTCCTCAAATTCACCATTCGCCGAAAACAATTTCCCCTGCGACTTGCCTACGCTACTACATTCAATTCATGCCAAGGGTTAACTTTTGATCAAGTAATCATTGATGGAAGAAACGACGTATTCGCACATGGCCAACTGTACACTGCACTGTCTAGAGTGCGTCAGCGTAAGGATGCGACCATCCTCATGTTGAAATAACCACCTCAGCCTATCAGGGCGTATGGTGTAATGGCTGTGCACACTGAGTTCGCGATCCAGAGGACTGGAGTTCGATTCCCAGTATGTCCAACTTTTAGGTTTCCCTAAAAGACCACGTGCCAAATTCCAACACCTCATTGACGACGACAAGCCCAGTGTGGCTAATGTTGTTCACTCTGCACTGCTACCGCGAGTCTAAACACACTCCCCATCCATTGATAAACCGTGGCCGTTGTTCCGAACGTTGTACACTCCCGCATGTAATATACTAAAGTCAATGGAATCCATTGGTAAACCGTGCCCTATCGTTGTACGCGGCCACAGGACGGCACAATTCAAAGTGTAGACTGTATTGTGCAGAAACGGTGCTCCAACTGAACACAGCCGTAGGTTCGCCTGATCTTGTTTGTGAAAACAGCTGTAAATAAGTCAAGTGTACGCTGGTCTTCACATGACCCTGCCTTCAGGTCGAGATAAGAACTTGCCCTGACAGCGGGTTTTCCCAGGCGCTATTACTCGGTCTAGCCCTGTTGATCGAATTGGCATGCTGGCACGACAAATTCGTTTCTGTACTCCCCTGCAAGGTTGCTGCCACTCCAGGATTGATAGAGTATTGCCTAATTCACACTCGGTCTGTGTAGTAAGATATTGGCCTGAACTCCCTCTATATGGAGGATGTGCTGCACTGAATCAGAACCGTTTCTCTAGTTCACGCGTCGAATAAACCGTTTTGTCGTGGATCAGCAACAATCGTTTCGCAGCGCTCACATAGTATGGATGAAACACATTCTTCCATTGCATCCCTCGTTTCCCGCCCACCTTGTGTTGCCTGGAGGCTTCTATCGCGTCACCGTTACGCTGAAAAGCCCACCTCCAGCCTTCAACAAACCAAAAAAAGACGGGCGGCACTAAGGCATGTCCCCTTATGTTTCGAGTCTCCGCACACTCACCGCGATATCGGCTATTTTATCCTCGTCTCCTCCACGATCAGCCATGCCCCTGACCGTTAAACCACTGACGGAGACGTGGGACTGTTGTTCCGGTTACGCTCTCAACTAATCAGGTCGCACCCTCGTTTTGGAGTGAACAGCGGATAAATGGAGCCAGAGGCTAGGACGTCGCATGGTAAGTATGTTATGCGCGTGGCAGCGCAGCACCACCGCATCTGGATCTTCAATGCATTATGCTTCTCCAAAGCCAAAGGTAGAAAGAAGACAAGTCTAAACCATCAGACTTCTCTGTTATCGATGCACCCCCATCTCGCTAGAACTATATACAGTACGAGCCTCCAGAATCACAGAGCCCTGCGCGCGGAAGCCGCGCGGGAAATACAACGAAGCGATCTTTGGATATCAGAGTGTCGTCATAGATAACCCGAGGCAATAGAAAGAACTCTGAACTGAGGACATCAAATTTTTGATCTGGTAACCGCTGCTGCGACCGCAATAATTAAAAAAAAAAAAAAGACACCTCAGTGC